>BQNB010019736.1:0-66424 GCA_026074375.1 Tanacetum coccineum | reverse complement strand
AATCTCCAATGCTTCCCCTTGACTTAAGATCTCCTTGAACATGTCACCACGCATAATAAGCTGCAAATCAATAAACCTGTAATCTTCTTTCCCTTTTTGTCTTCATCCAATAGGGGTCTTCTGTAGATATGCAACTTGGATCATAACAGTTACAAACCATATACCACAACTACTAATCTAGCCTTCTAATACTTAAAATACCCGTCATGAAGCATAATACGAAAAATGACTTTGAGTAGTAGAAACACAAACTAGCAGTAGTAATAAATGACTAGCAGTAGTAACGAAACACTTCCCCTCAAGTGGTGCATGTAGATGGTTAAACATTTAATCAATAAGCTTCCCCTGAAACCCATATGTTTACCATCTCTTGAATCTTAAACTCTGTAGGCTCTATGTAGTGATCACTGATGAAGAAAACTGAGTATAACGAACTTGATGAAGAAGTTGAATCTCTCAAACCTATGTCTTATGTCTTGCACTATCCATGTGACGTCGAACTTATAAATATAAGTAGACCGCAACCTCTTGACAAAAACCTCATCTTCTATGAGACACATACTAAGTGATAGCAAATGTGAGCATTGAGCACCAAAAGAAAAATCACACACCTTTGTTATATTTTGACAAGTCTTCGTCACACCATTGTAAGCACGAACAAGTTATCTTTAAAGTGTAACACCCACTTTAAGATATGATAAGAACACGCATCTGTGAAACTCAACTACAACATCAAATAAGTGATAATCAACTGTCTTCGTAATCACATCTTCAATAAATCTCCAAAAACGAGCCATAAAATCAATAAGAATAAACTATTTGAAAAATAGTTCTGTCCGAGATCCAAATCCATCCAAAAACCAAACAACTCTTTTGTCCAATATCAGACATAACTAACAGTATTAAAAATACCTTGAACGAAGCAAGCAGTACAAATACCTCCGAGCAGTATTAACAAACTTCGCACACAACAATAGTATCAAGTCTTGCCCAAACAGTATTAAATTGAGTATTGCCCAACAGTAGAAACATAATACTGTCCATCATATAACATGTACACGTCTATTTTCACATCCCAAATTTAACATTTGTAGCCCATATTGCCAACTAGCTGTTTTCATATTTATACTAGGCCCAACAAAATAGTACCTTCATTGCTTCTTTGTTCAATAACAACAGCACTAAACTTTCTTTTGAGCCTATTATCGATAACAGTACACCATCAAAGTCTAATATAATAGCATATAAGTAAAGTCCAAATGCCATATTCTTGAGGCCCATGTCACAACTTATTATCAAACAACCCTTATACCCGCTTTAGATATGATTGGTTGGCCTGCTACAATAAAAAATTAATGAAATAAGCCATAAATGAGGATCGAACACCAGACCTTGAGGATAAAATACATAACACCATCCTTCTAACCAACTGCTCTAGATAGTTAGTTGTGTTATTCTTCACGTTATGTAAAATTTATGCCTTCCTCCTATGCTTAACAACACAAAATCTATCACAACATCGTTACTAATCCGTCTCTAAGAAGTGTCTCCTTCCTCCCAAGACTTTTTGTGACATTAAATCTGTCGCTGAACTGTTGCTAGCTCGTCACAAAGTCTGTCTCCTTCCTCCCAAAGGTATTAGTGACGCTTTTTGCTGTCACTAATCTGTTGCTATTTCGAGCAGTACTAATAAATCTTAGGCAGTATTAACTCGTTAAGGGTAGCAGTATTAAAATCATGGAACAACAGCACTTACAAACAACAAGCAGCACTAATAATTTTGATGTACTGTTGTTGCATAACACGAACGGCTTTCAATGGACAGAAACATACACTTATCAATTCACCAAGCCAAACAACATTCCTGACCCATTCAACATCCATAGCAACACCAATTTGTTCGAGCCCAATAGCAACAGTATTAACAAATAATGTTTGAAAACCCCTCTAACTTTGCAAGCTGCCATATCCAATCGCGTCAAGCAGCATTAAGTTATTCGAACACAATAACACACGATATGAATCCATTAGTATTAAGATAATACTCGAATAGTTCAACATGTATATGAGAAGCACAAACTTGCTTTTCAAACAGTTGTAATATCTCATGAACCCATGTGTATCCATCATATAAATAAACCCATGTGATAGCAGTATAAACCATAATACTTGAACAATACTTCTCTTTTTGCCAAACAGTGTTAACACATTAGTGTCCAGGCAATTTTAACTTTATAGCCAAACGAACATTACAAAGCATGCACACTAATCTTTTCCATAAATATAATATAAAGTCTCCAAGATATTATGATAATATAAAAATAATCTTTTACCTTAAAATCCTACGCTACAAACCTGCAGACAATATTCGATGAACAAGAATCAAGGTTGTGTGATCCTTCAGAATCTTGAAACCAAACAACAACATGCATCCTTCTGTACGCCATGTCTTAGGGTTTCGTTTATCATTAAAAACCACAACACAATCTTTTGATGACGTACCATGAACAAGCAACCATAACAGAATAGCCACATCATGAATCCAACTTATAACCAGCTGCCACTTTCTTTTGTACTAAGACAAAACCCTTTTGCACAACCTGCTTCCTTTTCTTTCAAGAATCATTGTAACATAAATCTTTAAAGCTGTAAATCGTGTATCATGCATTCAGTTTGAGTTAGGGTTTGTAAAAACCCTTGATCATGATGTTGTATAAAGATACACCAAAACATGAGGCCTGATCATGCTTCATACGATTAATCAATTTAAGTAAATATTATCTTTATCTTTGACCAAATCTGAGAGAATCTTCTAATTCTTATCTTTTGAAGACTTCTACAATGACGACTTTGGTCCTTCTTGTTTCCATCTTGTTTCATTCATATATTTCTTGTCTCATATCAATCATCAAATATAATTCCCAACAATACAGGTCGTACACGACGGATAGAAAATGTGATTGCCAGCATATCCTCATTCGAGTAAGACGCAAAGAGATACAGAGTTAGGAAGGGAAAGTCATTGTTGTTAATAGAAAGAACTAAACAAATATAAGTCCAAATAAATATGCACAGTGTGGTTGGCATTTCCCGACCATTCCCATGATAAAGAACACAATTTTAAAAAAAAAAAAAAAAAATTTAAAAAAACTATAAACGCTTGATCATAGATCAACAAAAACAACCTTAGTTGGCGTTCCTGAACATTCAATGTTATAACCGGTAATTTGCTCAAGGTTAAGTATTATAAAATATTATAGTATTGTATTTTGAAGTCTTTCGATCTTGTCAGTTTTCCTGATGAAAGCTAAAAAGTTGACTTTGGTTGACTATTTTGCGTAAAAGAGGTTTCGGTTTAACCATGAGTTTGATAAAGTTTTGTAGTTCTTACATGAATCACTTTAGATTCGTGTTTTTTACATATTTAGGAGTGGTTTTTGAAGTTTTTCAGTGCCTTTCCGAGAAGTTTTACTCTCGTTTATGGCAAAAAAAATTATCACGAGCTCTCGGTAAAACCTCCCCCGAGCACGACAATTTAATTCAAGTGTGGTAGATTTATAAAGGCGTTGGGAATGTGTGTAATGGTTTTATTTATATCATAAATTATCATACATAATGAGAATAATCTTGATTTAAACAACAGCTAAATCGTGAGTGATGAGACTTAGAATGTTATCTAGAAAAACGGTTCTGTTTCGTAGAAATTCGTATAAAGACTGATACGCATGCGTACAAAAGTTGAAATGTTGTTGAATAAGTTTGTCAAAAACCATATTTAATTGGTTTACAAAGGTTTTAATGGATAGCAAGGTTCGTGAGTTTTGTCAAAATCATGTTCTACCGGTTCTTCGGAGTCGGCCGGCAACGGCTCAAAATCTGGATTTTTGTAGCAATTTAATGTGATAGGTGTGGTGTGAATAACCTAGGTTTATGGAAAAATAATTTTAAAATCAAAAACACAAAAATCTCTCCCTCTCTCTCTCTCTCTATATATATTTCGGACAGCGACACAAGGAAGAAGAAAACAAAGATATTTTGAAGATTTTTCTCCAAGAACACGGTTAAGAATAGATAGTGGGTTGATAGTTAGTAGACGCGGGTCATATAAAAGGTGTACGAATCTGTTCCTTTCGCGTCAAAATCAAACCAATGTCATCCAAACTTGTAAGTTTTCTAAACTTTGTTAAAAGTTGTACTTTTGTGGCTATTATAGTGTTAAAACACTAGTAGTACAAGTTGATCGTCGTAAAAATCAAATCTTGGATATGAAAATGTGAAAAAGGGTGTTTGTGCGTCGGCTAAAAAAGAAAGAAAGAAGTATTTTTGACTTTAAATAAAATGGTTGTTGTGGTAATTTTTCATTTTATGAAAGTGCTTAAAAAGGGCTTATTTTGAGGTTTTGCTTATTCAATAAGCTAGGTTATAGCTTATTTGAGTTTATTTGTTTTTGGCTTGGGCTTGGCCCAATGAGGGTCCGTTTGGTTGTTTGGGTTCGACGCCAAGGTGGGCTCGGCCCACTTTTGTAACATCCCGCTTCAATAAAGAGACCAAGAGTCACATATGTGTCATATAGTGGGGGGGGGGAAACATATAAACGCAAGCGGACGAATTTTTTAAATAAAAATACTTAAGTCATGAAACAAAATGACTCCAAAGTATTAAATTCCACAATGACTAAATGAAAAAGATCTCCACTAAATAAAGTCTTAAACATAAATCCAAACAAGGGAATCTATCAAGGGTCGGTCCTCTAAGAGCTTCCTACTCTCAACACTCAAATCCCAGCTTCCCGCTTATTACCTGCCGCAGGAAAAGAAAACGTGGCTGAGCTAACGCTCAGTGAACAGATATAATAATAAAAAGGTAATAAGACAAAAGAATGAATGAAACGAATCACGAGAACCTGCTAAACAAATATCATACGAAATACGAATCAAATGAATAAGAATCAAGAACAACAAAGGAATGCCTACGAGCTCAGATAAATATCTAAACATGATACATGAATAGACCCTAAACAGATATAATCAAATAGTCACATAATCAAATGTACACAGGTATGCATTCCCTTATGTACCAAATATAATATGGGGTTTATAGCGCACACACAACCATTCACCCGAACTGAACGGAACAAAGTACCTAGGATGCATCCATACGCTCCCTGCAAAACAAAGTCATATCCATATACACAAGTACAATGACGAGTGTACATAAATGTAAGCTAATAATAATCAAAGGCCATCATTCAAAAGGGAACGCCGTGGACTAATCACACCGCCACAGATAGTGTCATGCCATTGGTGCATCAATGACATGGTCATGGTACCTCCATGACTAGTTCAAATAGCTCGGGCAAGATTTAGGCAGAAGATATAAGTGAACAAAAATACTAATAATCAAGTCAAGATAACGGATCTAACATCATATTCAAACAAGGATCAACAGAATCAAATTTTGATATCAAATCAAACAGAATATCAGTGAATATCAAAGGAGTCATGATTACGGATAGCAAATCAAACGGAATATCAAACGAATATCAACTGAATCAAAGTAGCTAAGATAATGGAGATTTAAATCATAAGGTGTCCTTACTAAAAGGACGGAATATATGTACCTTAACAAACACGCAACAGAGAGAACGAACACGAAGACAAAAGATCAAAACCTCTTCACTGAATCTACATAAATCCATGATTACATATTATTATCCATCTTATTTTATAAGTTTTATCACTTGATCTTACCATATATAGAGTTTAAGCGACCTAATTAGGGTTTCCTAAATTTTCAGAATCTGTCTAGTTTTTATGGTGAGTTTCCAAGATTAAAAGACCCATAAAAACACCTTCTAAAAATTTACCAAAAATTAAAAAGGTTTCCCATAATAAGTCTATATATCCTTGATTTTGGTTGATTTTATTTCCAAGTTTACATACCCTTTTTACCCTTGTTACCAAAACGGATCCCGAAATTGATCTGACAGAACCTTCGAAAAGTTGACGCGTAAAAACCCTACTTAGACAACTCAGAAAATTCTGAAAAAAATCATGGATGTAGCTAATATCATGAAGATTTACCAAATCAAATTTTAGAGGCTAACTCCTTACGGTTTCAGTACTAAAAATCAAATACTACTACTGAATTTTTCGGATAGAAATTCCAGATTCGACACTTAATATTATAAAATCTAAAAATCGACCTTCCCGAACTCCAATTGACATGAGCCCGGATTTTCCAGAAATTAGACTCCTTTAATTTAACTTTAGGCTCAAGAATCGTGTCAAAACTCGTTTTTATTATTAAGATACACCTCATTGAACATGACCAAAATTCTGCCCATAAATTTTAAACATAAAAACCCTAACTTTCACCAATCAAAATAAAACCCTAAGGTTTCTAATCTTGTAGTTTCTTATTAATTACACCATCAATGATATCTAGGGTTTCATAACATGTTATTACACCATTTTAACAAGATTAAGCCCTACAATTTAACAAGATTAAGAACACATGTTTTCCTTTACAATCTGTTAGGTTTTTATGAAAACTTTATATTTGAATCATGGAATACAAAGATGAAACAAGGAACATGGAATACTTACGAAGATTAAGATGGATACAAGAACAAGAACACCACACCAAGAACACCAAAGAATTGAACCAAGAACACCAAAGAATTACACCACAAGCACCAAAACTTGAATAACCAACCGGAATCACCTATACCTTCTTCTTCCTTGCAACTTCTATGGATGAATACACAAGTTTTGGAGTAAAGTTTTTGAGAGAATAATGGTGGAGAAGACAATATGGCCAGCTATGTTGTTTAAGAAAAGGGAGGGGAAGACACAAATAACTTTCTTGCAAATTAAAAGATTTGTTCTCCTTTTTCCTACACTCTTTTCCTAAAATAAGCTAAGCTTCAAAAATAAAATATTTCATTAAATAATACCCCTTTGGGGCCGGCCCAAATGAAGGAAAAGAGGGGGAACAAAATATTTTCTTTTCATTTTTGAAGATTACACAATATTTGCTAAAAACCTTTTTACTCTTATTTCTTAAAATAGGTTTTATAAAAAAAGGAAAGTAAATAAACAAAATAACAAAATCAAAATATATTTCTAGAGGGGGGGGGGGGGCGGATTTATATATATAAATTAGGAAATTTATATATATATATATTTTTAAACTATATATCTCATATTATAACTTAATAATACACAATTAATTATAACCTAAGGTTTTTAAATGTCAAATTCTTATTATTTAACTTAGGTTATATTTAAAAATGATAAAATAAAATGCAAACCAAATTTTTGGGTTTTACAACTCTTCCCCTCTAAAAGAAAATTTCGTCCTCAAAATTGAAATCGAAATTGAAATAGGTAGATGAATTCAGGGTTATTCAGATTACCAAAGATGAAACGATTGGTATGACAAACGATAGGGGCGCGATAAACAGTCAACCATTTCATACCAAGACTAATATCGAAGACACTCATTTCTAAGGGAAGCAAATTAGCAAAACGAATCTTATCATCAAAATGAAGCTGACAGTTCTGATATTTGTGGTCAGACTTTTCATAGGCGTAGATATCGATAAGGTATAATTAAGTTGCGTAGGGACGATGCTAAGGTGTTTAGCAAATGAAACAGAAACCACAGAATGTGTTGCACCCGTATCAAAAAAACAAAACATGCATTAGGACCAATTCAGAAGAGAGTTCCTGAAACGGTACCTGAAGAGTTAGCCGCCTGATCCTTGGTCGAAGAAAATACTCGCCCCTTAGCAGCAGGTTGCGAAGAAAAATTAGAGTTAAGATCAAAATTCGAAAGTAAAGAGCAATTATATCAAAGGAGGCCTAATGTACTACCCAATCCCACAGGTCAACCATAACCTTGGTTCTACAGGGCTAAACCTGGCTTTGATAACATAATTGTAACATCCCGCTCCGATAAAGAGACCAAGAGTCACATTATGGTGTCATATCAGAACATATAAACGTAAGCGAAGACTTTATTAAATAAAAATACTAAGTCATGAAACAAAATGACTTCCAAAAGTATTAAATTCCAACAAGGACTAAATGAAAAGAGATCTTCCAACAAAATAAGTCTTAAACCTAAATCCAAACAAAAGAATCTATCAAGGGTGTCCTCTAAGAGCTTCCTACTCCCAACACTCAAATCCCAGCTTCCCGCTTATTACCTGCCACAGGAAAGAAAACGTGGGTGAGCTAACGGTTAGTGAATAATATAATAATAAAAGGTAGTAAGACAAAAGAATAATGAAACGAATCACGAGAACCTGCTAAACAAATATCATACGAAATACGAATCAAATGAATAAGAATCAAGAGCAACAAAGGAATGCCCACGAGCTCAGATAAATGTCTAAACAAGATACACGAATAGACCCTAAACAGATATAATCAAATAGTCATATAATCAAATGTACACAGGTATGCATTCCCTAATGTACCAAATGTGACATACAGGGGTATCATCACACACACAACCATTCACCTCGAACTGAAACTAGAACAATAGTACCTATGGATGCAATCCCATAACGCTCTCTGCAAAACAAAGTCACTGATCCTGAACACAAGTACAATAGACAGAGTACAAAAAAAAAAAATGAAAAGTAAGCTAATAATATTCAACATCAGGCCAATCATTCAAAATTGGGAACGACGTGGACAGAAAAAAAGAAAAAAAAAAAAAAAAAAAAAATAAAAAAAAAAAAAAAAAAAAAAAAAAAACAAACAAAAAAAAAAAAAAAAATAAAAATAAAAAAAAAAAAAAAAAAAAAAAAAAAAAAAAAAAACACACAAAGAAAAAATAAACTATTCACACTGCCCACAGATAGGTGTCATGCCATTGGTGCATAATGTGAACATGGTCTTGCGGTACCTCCATGACTATTTCAAAATAGCTCGCGGAGCAAGATTCTAGGCAGACGATACATAAGTGATAAATATACTAAATGATCAAGTCAAGACAACGGATCTAACATAATATGTGCGAACATTTCATACAACTGATCAACTGAACATAATGCAAATATCAATAATCAACAGAATATCAGTGAATATCAAGGAGTCATAATTACGGATAGAAAATTAAATGGAATAATCATTAACAAAATATACACTGAACAAAGTAGCTAAGATAACTTGACAGGATTTAAATCATAAGGTGTCCTTACTAAAAGGACAGAATATCTGTACCTTAACAAACTCGCAACGAAGAGAACGAACACGAAGACAAAAGATCAAAACCTCTTCACCGAATCTACATAAATCCATGATTACATATTATTATCCATCTTATTTTATAAGTTTTATCACTTGATCTTACCATATATAGAGTTTAAGTGACCTAATTAGGGTTTCCTAAATTTTCAAATACTATCCAGTTCATCAAGGTAAGTTTCAAATTAAAAGCATCCATAAAAACACCTCTCTAAAAATAATACCAAAACAATTACATATGTTACCATACATGTTCTAATAAATCCCTGATTTTTGGTTGATTTTACTTTCCAAAGTTTCATACCCCTTTTACCCTTGTTACCAAAGACTGACAATCCGAAATTGAATCATGAGACACAGAACCTTTAAAAAGTTGACGCGTTAAAACCCTACTTAGACAACTTAGAAAATTCTAAAAAAAATCATGGATGTAGATAATATCATGAAGATTTACCAAAACAAATTTTAGAGGCGGTCTCCTTACGGTTTGAGAATTAAAAATCAAATACTACTACTAGAATGTTTAAGATAGTAATTCTAGATCGGCACTTAATCTTATAAAATCTAAAAAGCGACCATTCCCGAGCCTCCAATGACATGACCTGGATTTTTCAGAAACAGGACTCCCTTGAATTCTAAACTTTAGGCTCAATAATCATGTCAAAAGCTCGCTTATTATATTATTAATGATACACCTCATGACACAAGAACCAAAATTCTGCCATCTAAATTTAACACATAAAACCCTAACTCACCAATCAATATAAAACCTAAGTTTACTAATCTTGTAGTTTCTTATTAATTACATCCATCCAATGATATCTAGGGTTTATTCATCAACATGTTAATATGACACCATTTTAACAGATTAAGCCCTACAATATTTACAATATTAAGAACAACAACTTTTTTCTTTACACATTCTTTATGTTTTAGGAAAACTTCATATGTGAAGCATGGAATACAAAGATGAAACAAGGGACATGGATACATACAAATAAACGATTGTATCAAGAACAGAACACCAATATATTGTACCAAAGAACACCAAAGAATACACCACAACACCAAAACTTGAAAAACCAACCAGAATCACCTACACCTCTTCATCCTGCAACATCTATGGTATGAAATACACAATGTTTTCGGAGTAACAGATTTTGAGAGAATAATGGTGGGGAATGATATGAATATGGTCCGCTATATAAAAGAGACAGGAAGGGGAAGACACAAAAATAAACTGTTCTTGCAAAATTAAAAAATTTGTTCTTCTTTTCCTACACTCTTATTCCTAAATAAGCTAAGCTTCATAAAATAAACAGACAGCTTGTCAGGCGTGAGGTAGGACAACAATCTCTGCATTCACACTACTACACGCATTGGGCCCGGCGTCCTAAACCTGCCGCGACACTATAAATCACAAGACGCAGGGAGTCGCATCCTATACTGACTATCTTCGAGCATTATACATGATTTCTCGAAACAATCTTACACATCACATATAGATCTCTGCAAACAACTGCGCATCTATGGTATCTACTGCTCAGCGAAGACTTATCACTACACATGCTACGTTTTATAAAAAAAGGAAGTAAATAAACAAAATAACAAATTTCAAAATATATTTCTAAGAGATGGGGGGGGGGGTTCCGCGTTTATATATAAAAATTAGGGAATTTTTATATATAATATTAAACTATATATCTCACATTAATAACTCATATTCGTCTGCGATACGCCGGATTCTTCCTCACTCAATCACTCTGCCTAATGCTTCGAACAAGACTAGAGCGAAATCACCTTATCACTCTCAAGGATCAAGGTTCTACCTTCTCTACGACCAAACTAGCGCGCGACTACAACAGAAAACATCACTCAGCCCCCGTCAAATTAGTAGAGGTTGATGTCCACTCTAACACACTACAGGAGCTCTCTGTGCAATATGTGATTTTGGCGCTTCAGCCCAGAGCGTACAGACACGACTCGAGCGTCAGTCTATTCCTATAGGCGACTAATACGCAAGCCTATAAACTACTGTCTTCTTATACAAACTGCGCTATCATAGTTCTGTACACTACTTTCTGTCTACATCTGATCACCTTTAGAGTAGAGTTGTCTACTCTCGTGAGAGTCTATGATACGTCCTCTCTAGAGTTGTGCTTCGAGCGAGCTACTCTCACAATCGAGACTACTTCTTATTAGATCTTCCGTGTCAAGAAGCTAGTTACTCTTCAACAGTAGCTCTTTGCTTACTTGCATTCGGGTTCAGCTCTCAGCTACACTGAGACATTCTAAGAGCACTCTCCACTATAGTGCTTCGTATTCGGCTACTCTCTACGCGAGCTCTTTAAGGATATATCTAAATACAAGACACACTAACATACACTCCTTCATATTTCGATATGCGACACACTGCTATTAGAGTCACAACCGTATGATCATATTCAACGCGACTATACTCTTAGATATACAAACACATCCTAGATAGGATTAGATATGCGTGAGCTACATTTCAATAATCTAGCGTAGCTTTCAGGCTTTACACATCTATCTCTTCGGCTTAGCGTATATGTCATGCTGACTAGATAACAGTAGATGTCCACGTACTTATCATCTACGTAGACTTGACGGCTTAATGGAGATAGCCTACTCTCTTCGAGTTCGGTGAGAGCGTAACTTCACTATGAGCTTCATACTCTGCTCTGTAACAGTCTATAAGAGGAGATAAGGCTCTCTTGTTATACTCTCTGAGAACCCACAATCACTTTGCCGCGTGCGCTACCTTAGAATATTCCATAATGAGCTAGATGCAATCAGAGTCTACTACATACTGAAGAGGGGGCCTGTCCTTTGGTGAGGTGTGGGGGGGTATTCAGAGATAGTAGCTTGTCATTGTGCGGGGGATCTTGGTTACACTGTTAGTCTGTCTGACTCAGAGAGTCATTGACATACTCTATCAGATGTCGAGCACTTATTGTCAACTTAGTGAGAGGACGTGCAAATTCAATTCCGATGATGTCTCTGAGCGACATTTTGAGGCGCCGAGAGTGCAGATTTAATTAAACCGGCTTAGGTTGTCTAAGACGAACGAATGAGTTATATATCGTACTATATCGTATCGAGACAATCTGAGCACGTGAGAATTGACGCCGCACTATATTGAGCTGAGTTAGAACATTAATCTAATTATATTTGGCTCTTAGAGCTAATAGTTCTGAGCGGAGATTCTTTTCTCTTAGAGAGATATTTAAAGAGAGAGATTATAACGAATTAGTCAAGAAATTGCAAACACCAAAAATCACACTGTCAAACTTAAGAGAGCTAAGACCAGTAGCGATAGATAGATATACTTAGCTCAATCTGGCATATTGACTAACGCTCTTGTTGATCAGTCGGGTGCGAGACAGTCTATCTATCTTTGAGTGCGTACGAGTACATATTCTTCATTCATGTCCCTCCTGTTCTAATACAATTGTAGAGTCGGGCTATTTTCTTGCATCTCCACAGAGCACACTTTCATTTTATTCATATAGTTATGATTAGTGGTGCATCTTCAGTGTGTAGTTTTTATTATTTTTGTTATTTTGTTTTTATACATGTATGCACGTTTTTCAAATTATATTGAGTTTACTCATTGTTACCAGATATCTATCTGTCTTATTTTCTTACAAGGTATTTATCGTGACAGGAGCAGATATACTTTCTAGGACACATGGAGATATCTGGAGCAACTATCTATCGCACTGGTGTCTAGGGCACAGGTTAGGACGGCACACACAGAATGAGAGGTTATGGTGCATTTTGTCTATGTTTAATGCATATACGGGAGGCGACGTATATAGGACATTCTGGTGTGGGGGAAGGTAGAGTTATATGACATACTTCACACTATTCAGCTTTTTGACGCACATAGAGATGAGGAGTATAGCTGAGGGAGGTGGGCACATTATTGTATGGACGCACCCTTGATGGGCTAGTCCAACAAAACAACCCATACCATAATCATTTAAGCCCAAATAAGCTATATCCTAACTTATTGAATAAGCAAAATTTCCAAATAAGCTCATATAAGCATTTTTATAAAACAAAAAATTACCACAACAACAATTTTATTTAAACTCAAAAACCTTTTCTTCCTTTTCTTTTTAAGCCGACGTATAAACACCCTTGTTTTCATTTTTGATTTCAAGTTTCGATCTTTTTGGTGATCAACTTGTACAACTAGCGTCTAGACATCACCATAATCATGAAAGTACAACTTAAATTCAAAGTTATATAAAAACTTACTTGTTTGATGAGCTTAGTTTGGATAGAGACGCGCGTGAAAGACTAAAACCTTATTTCTACAACCCGAAACTATTAGTTATCAACCCAATAATAAAATCTTAACCCGTGTTCTTGGCAAAATCTTCAAAACTTTTATTTTCCTTCTCCCTTGTGGTTTGGCCAGATATAAAAAGAAAAAGACAGAGTTTTTGTGTTTTGATTTTCAAAATGACACATGTATGTGAAAATGATATAAGGTGGTGGAATATGGGTACTAAAGGGGACATGATAGCTTAAAAATAGCCATCTTGTCTCTCCTTGTTCTTTTCTAATCGAAAATGGATCCTAGGAGGGTCTCGGGTCTTTCTTTTTATGTCTAGATCACTTAAAAGCTAAATTTTCATATATTTAAAACGTCACCCAAACTTAGTTATCATTTTCATTGCGTTCAAAATCATTTTTCCATAAACCTGGATTATTCATACGACACTAATCACCTTAAATAGCTACAAAAATCCATTTTGAGCCGTTATCGACTGACTATGGACCGAAAACATGAATTTTTGACAAAACTCAACCGAACCTTACTCATTCATTTAAAAACACTTCAAATCACAAAATATAGCTTGGAAACTTATATTCACCCAAAATTTCACCTTTTTACGACTGTTATAGTCTTTTACCGAAATTCATGAAAACAACTGTTTTTCTGATAACTTTCAAATCTCACACTCACGATTTACAATTTAAATTGAAGTTATTTCAATATTATGAATTTATTTAATAAATAAACCCATTAACACATTCTCAACCTTATAAATCTCTACACTTAAATAAACTGTCGTGCCGGTACGCGTTGCGTGACGATTTTTCGCTAAATGCGGGAAAACTTCCCCAAAAGCACTGAAAACCTCAAAACTACTCTAAAATAGAAAAACGTATCATAAATGATTCATTCACGAACACAAAACTTTATCAAAACTCCCGTTAAACCGAAATCGCTTTTACGCAAAATAGACAATAGAAGTTAACTTTTCAGCTTTCATCAGGAAAACTGACAAGATCGAAAGATTTCAACATACAAAACTATAATATTTTATTATACTTAGCCCTGGGAATATTACCAGTTATCACATCTGCTCCCAACATGAATGCCCTACCTCTTGCCTTATTCCTTTGGTTCCCATGACCTTGACCCCCATTGATAGCTAAAGCTTGGTTTGGATGGTTCCCTCCTGGTCCTTGTGCTTGATTTAACCTAGGACAAGCTGACTTGACATGATCGATACTACCACACTCGTAACAGGCCCTAACAGTTGGGTTTCTAGCATTGATGGGGTTCACATTCCTAGGCACCACTCTACAATCCTTAGCAAAATGACCTGGGCGGTTACAGTTGAAACATGTGTGACAAGGCACCCCAAGTAGATAGTGGGTGTTATAGGTGGTACACTTGGGTATTGTACCCATGTTTTCTCTCATGATAGGGTTGGTGGTTGTAGCAAAGGCATTTCCAGTCCTTGTCCTTTTGTTGTCATCTCTCACATTCCTATCTTTGCTAGGTTCCCCTCTATTTCCTCTTTTTTCAGGGTTCTTTTTGATGGATCCATTCCTAAGGGCTTCATCAGTCAATGGTCCAGCTATCTGCATGGCCTTTTGGATGGTCTTTGGCTCCGTTGCTGCCACCATTCCTTGAATTTATAGAGCAAGGCCATACACATACCTCTCAATCCTCTTGCCTTCCGGGGTTACTAAGTGAGGAACTAACCTAGCCAACTTATGAAACCTATCAGTATATGCAGCATGGCCAGCCCCGACCATGGCGTGATTCCACAACTATTTCTAACTTTTGTATCTCATTACTCGGGAAAAATTCCTCTGTAGTTAAGGTCTTAAAGTCTTCCCAAGACATACCTACAGTAGTATCTCCACCTTGTGTGTGGATTTGAGAGTTCCACCACATGAGAGCCTTACCAATAAATAAACCAGCAGTTTACTTCACCTTTACACCCACTCATATCCTGAACCGACTCCATCTTCTCAATCCAATGGGTATACACTATAGCACCTCCCTTACCATCATACTCCTTAGGGTTACAAGCTAAGAACTCCTTATAGGTACAACCCCTACTAACATCTCTCCGGACGTTGTCATTAATGGCATCGCCGTTTTGATTCCTACCACTTCCTTGACCTCTACCTTTGTCACCTACTTAGGCTACAATAGTGGGAAGTAAATTCTACAACTGTTGTGCAATGATGGTGGAGAAGTCGGGGACTCCGTTAACATCATCATTCACCTCACTACCCTGACCACCTACTTGGCCACCTTAACCATCATTCCTACCATCACCCTAATCACCAGAATGACCCCTAGTCCTACCACCACCCCTACCGGCTCGTCCACCCGTTCCTCCTCCTCGTGATGCGGCAGCAGGCCAGCCAGCACTTTAGGTCGTCATCATTGGCGGCATTATCTACACGAGGGAGAACATAGGCAACGTTAGGTAGGCAGGACAGTCAATACGTATAGGATAACTTAATTTACTATAGCCTACGACATACGATCCTAAGGTGTCAACACCGATTTGTACGAACGATAATACTAAATATGCGTGGGTCATGATACGTTTATAATTACATTATCCACCGTATTTATACCCGTATCCTTTCCCAGTTATACTTAGTATTAGGCTCACACATTTTAATGAATGACTTAACTAATACTATATACCATATAACCACATATGCACGTAGAAGCAGAACACCACGCACATAGATCTTATGACGCAACTATATGCGGGTTCCTAGGTTATAGTCTAGGCCAAACTACCTAGTTCTCTATAACCTTGGCTCTGATTACCATTCTGTCACACCCCGTCAGCGGTGAAAACACATGAATGCAACATAATGATCAATCATAACACAAGATACATAATAGAGAAAACTAAAATGCATTAATGAAAGTGTCATGATGACCATCAACCTCAAAACAACCTTGAGTGATGTCCCAAATCAAGAACACATCACATAGTCTCCAATTATTACAAACTTAAGCCCACGCAGGGGTCTACACAATCTTATCCTCAATCCTCAGGAAATCAATTTCATAACATACATCAAAATGCAAGACTTCTCAAATAAGATTCCTACGGGATTCTCTAAAAGTTTACTACATGCATCACAACTTTAACGATCATTAACTTCACCTGAAAATGATACTCGAAAATGTCAACAATAATGTTAGTGAGCTCGTAGGTTTGACTCAAAAACCCAATTGCTGTGCCAATCATTTAAACAGTGGACAATAGTGCTATATGACAGTGAATATATGCAAACAAACCCATGACTTAGCATCCCCGCTAATCATGTGCAATGACCTAACATCCCCGCTAGTCACCAAAACTAGCATATGCCAATGCTCTTAGGGCCGCAACCCCGATATGTCACTTACGCACCTAATGGGCCTACCAGCTGGAGCACTATATTAAGGCAGGACCACAACCCTTGCCATGCCAAACACAGTACATGCAAGTAAAATCACAACCCTTGCCATGCCAAACATAGTACATGAAAGTAAAATCATATTACATATATTCACATAGCAGTCATAAGCACATAGATTGTTCCAAAAACAAAACCACATTTCACACAGTTCAGAAAACAGTTCAAAACACATTTGAGTATCATTTTCCCTCAACAGAAAAGATTTAAAAAGTGGGGCTATGAGAACTCACCTTAAGCAAGTCTTTAGCAACCAAATCTCAATCACACAATAAAATGCAACGACGTCCGAACACGACCTAGTCCAATTAATGTCCTATTTTATTCATTCATCTCCAAAACAGTTTTCAGGTATGATGCATAGAGGCTAGACGCATGTTATATGGTTATCTTAAAGATTTTAGTGGTGTGATGGTTGACGACTTAACTCCAAAAATACCATATCAAACCCATATCTTAGTAAAATATACTTATACTATTTAGCGAAATAAATAAGTAACATAAGTAAATATTTATAATAAATACTGATAGATATATTTCGATAAGACCATTCGGTACACTTAGCTACCATAAATATATCATTTATACTATACGAAATGGAACATTTATGTTCGCTAAACATTTTATAAAAGTTTCAAGAAAAATTATATTTTTCGTCTTTTAGTCGACTTATTAAAATAATAAAATAATAATATTTTATTATTAAAAATAAAAACCACGTTTAAGTAAAAATTCTAAGTATAGACTTTTTATTAAATTTCAGCATGACCCGTACGTTTATATGACGTTTCCTAAGGTTTTTAAATCTTATTTTCAAACAATTTCTAACATTTCGACACCTTCCTAACCAAATTCCAAAAATCACATTTCATGACGTTTACCAAAATACATTCTCAAAACGAATTTCAATATAGCTTCACAAGTATTTTTTACTTCCCAAAAGTTTGCCAAAACTCCCAAAATGACTAGTTAACTCTTATTGGGCTTTAGGGCCTAATAAGGATCCATTAAGGATTTTACATATCCAAAACTCGTTCTATGCCCAAAACCAAGGCCCATTAGTAAATATAAGTCCAACATAATAAGTAACAAAGTAATTCGGGCCATAATAATCCCTCTATAAGCCATGGCTCCCAAAGGACTTATTGGGCATTGAGCCCATAAGCTCCAAAATCTATATACTTAAGCTTAAAATAAGCTAATAAGCTACGTATCGTATTTGGTTATCACCATAAGCTATAATAATAGTCCACAAAAATACGACATACTAGGGTAATAACCAAAAACACTTTCCATGTGTTTCCATTTGTTGTCGTGGGCATATAAGCCCAAAATAAGCTCATTCAAGCTTAAAAATAAGCTAATAATAAACCATATACAAAATAAGCTACATAGCAATTATATGTTTTTCAACCATCACAACCCCAATATCAAAACTAACAAAACCTCTTTTTCTTTCCTTTTATTTTCGAACCAAACGCACCATGTATAACCATTTTTAAACTTTTTGCTTTCGATTTTAAACGATCGGGTCATACAACTAACATCTATGCATCACTAACAACCCAAAAGGACAAGTAAAATTTACATATGAAAGACTTACAAGAATGGTCTTCAAAATATTTTTCGACGCGAACCGGACAACCCAAACATTGTTTTAATGAATACCCGAACACTAGAATCAATCCGAAAGTACCCAAGCTCTCATGTTTTTGATCAAATTTCAAAAATAAAGTGTGTGTTTGTGTTGGCTTAGTTCAGATGCAAGAAAGGAGAGAAAGAGAGAAAAACAAAATGATTTTTGTGTGTGTTATGAAATGTGTGCATTTGAATTAGTATAAGACAATTTATAGTACTTCCTTGGAACCAAATAGCTAAAAATAAGCCTCCTTGTCCCCCACAAGGTTTGAACAGCTGGCTAGGGTATCCTAGGGGCTCGAGGTTCCTTCTTTTCATGTCGAGATTACTTAAAACTCATAAAACTTGATCGTAAAATATTCCCCCAATGTTATTTAGCATTTTTATTCATTTTTAAAATACTTTTCCAATAACTTAGAGTATTTACTTGACATATGATAACATCAAATAATTGATACATTTTAATATCAAATTCCCTATAAAAATGCTTATAAATATGCTATTAATGTATGAAAACGTTACTTAATTGTTTATTATTAGTTTTCAGGGACCAAGTGAGCATTTTAGCAAAAAGACAAGGGATTTGGACAAGAAATGCACTAAAGGAAAGAGTCCAAGGCAGTCTACGGCGTAACACCCCCGAGGGATTACGTCGTAACATACTCTAACGAAGAAATGAGTCATCACACCCTTTATGGCATAAAGTGTCTCCAAGATTATGATGCAACATTCAAAATTACAAGAGATGATGAAGCTGACTCAACGTTACGGCGTTACATGGGCGACAAGGTTACACCGTTACATACTTTTATGCCTAGAAGATTGGATGAGATTACGGCGTAACATTCCATAAGGATTACGCGATAAACCTTTCAAAGCCTGTAAATAGAGCCCTCCCCCGGCTCATTCATCATCACTCACCACCACCACTTCACACACAGTTCTAAGGGGTGAACCAAACCCCTAAGGTTCAAAGCATTTCATCTGAAGGTCCAAGGGAGAAGCCACTAGCGTACTTATTGTATTTAATCATTCATTTCATCCTCTGTAAGAATTATGATGATTCAATCTATGTCTTTATTCATTAATTCTTGTGTTGCTGTTATTATGAGCGGCTAAGCACTCCTAGTGCTGGCCTAACCATGAAGTTACTAGTGTTGTGATTATGATTTCCTATTTAATTATGGTTCTGG
Organism: Tanacetum coccineum; assembly: GCA_026074375.1. NCBI lineage: Eukaryota > Viridiplantae > Streptophyta > Magnoliopsida > Asterales > Asteraceae > Tanacetum > Tanacetum coccineum. Next base: position 46,560 of record BQNB010019736.1, on the reverse strand, counting down.
TAGATATCCTTATAGCCTTTCATTGATCCCCATGTTTTGGTAGTATAGAGGGTGACTTAAATCTTATTAATCCTGATATTAGACTTACCATGTTAAACTTGGGATTAGTGGGGTACTAGGGTAGCTTGACATTTATCCCTAGAGTAGGAATTAAACAAATTACCGCCTATGTCACATTAAATACTTATAAAGCATGGGAACTCTTTCAGAGGGGGTTGGGGTTTAACCACTGAAAGCTTGGATGCCCTGCTCGTATGATCGTAGGGGAATGTGGGATCGCAGAGTAAGCATAGGACAACCCTTAAATGAAAATTTAGGTCTGTCGAGTTTAGAACCACTAATGGAACTTATAATTAAACATTGCACAAGAAAATGTAATCGTAACATTGGTAATGAAATGGGTAGGTTAGCACGCCTTTCTCCCTAATATCTTCTATGTATTTACTTTATTGCATTTACTTTTCTTAGTTCTTAAAAACATACTTAAAACTATTTTCAATGTGACATTAATCAAATTAGAACTATTAATCCTTAGCTCTTGGGACGACCTCGAATTTACCAAGCTACTGCACTATATACGTCCCGGTTCTTTGCCCGTTAGTGCGTGTATTGGTAATCGAGTTTTATAAATTTAAAACTTGGTAAAAATATATTTAAAGCATAATACGCATCAAGTTTTTGGCGCCGCTGCCGGAGAGCTAAAATTAGTTTTAATTTGATTTACTAAATATTTCAATATTCATAATGGCTGAGGGGGAAATGGATAACCTCATTATGGAGCAGTATCTAGCATTGACTCGAGAAAACCAGGCAACAAGCGTGGTTAAACCAGAAATTGAAGGCAATGTGAATTTTAAAATAAAAAGTCAATTTATGCGGGAATTAAGGGAGGATACCTTTTACAAAAACAAGAACAAGGATGCCCATGAGCATATAGAGCAAGTTTTAGACATCGTCAGCTTATTCAACATACCTGGTGTATCACACGATGCTGTCATGCTGCGCGTCTTCCCTATTAGTTTGACTGGAGCCGCTAAGAGATGGGTGGACAGACTTCCCCCAGGAACTATTGATTCCTGGGATCCCCTTAAAAAGGCCTTTATCCAAAGGTATTATCCACCATCAAGAACCACCAAACAGCTTGAGGAAATCTGCAACTTTAAGCAAGAAGGAGACTAGACATTATATCAAGCTTGGGAATGGTATAATGACCTTCTGTATAAATTCCCCACTTATGACATCAGTAACCATCAGAAGGTAAACATCTTCTATAACGGTTTAGGGGCCATGAACCGCCAATTGCTTGACTCACAAGGGCCAATTCCTAGCATGACACCTGTTAAAGCATTAACAACGATTCAAACTATGACTGACCACTCCCAAAAGTAGCATGATGGGTCATCCAGCAAAAATATAGAAAATAGTAGTAATTCTGAATGGATCGCTGCTATTGTAAACAAATTAGAAAACCTAGTTCGACACATGAAGAAACTAAAAGATAATGTTCACGCTATTCAAGTAGGATGCCAAACCTGCGAATGAGCTCACCTTGATAAAGACTGTCCTTTTAATGAGGAAGTTAAGGGAATGGAAGAAGTTAAATATGGAGAATTCAATCGCTCTTTCCCAAACAACAAATATGATAGTAGATTTAATAAAAGAGGATATGACCAGCCCTTATCAGGAGAAAAAGACCTAGCCTAACTGAAATAATCAATAAATACATGGAGGAAGCATCTAAGAGACAAGCCGAGCAAGACGAATGGTTAAAGAAATTTTACCAAAGTACAGAAGCAAGCCGAGAAACTCACGACAAAATTATCCAAGGTCTTGAGGGAAAGGTAAAAACATTAGCTCATAAAGTTGAAGGGCGAGCTAACAACAAAAAGTTTGAAGAATGTAAGACAATCTATTCTGAAAATGGATTGCCATTATACACACCTTCTATTATTCCCCTGAGGAAATTAAATACTTTTCTGCTAACTCAGGATTTTCTGATAACGAGGAACAAGAAACCGACGATTCAGGAATGGCAAAAGCTGTAGTAGCACTTAAGGCCACACTAAACAAGAAAAGAGAAGAACCTAAAAAAGTGAAGCAAAATGTAAACTATTATGTTGATCCTTATGAACCCCAAATACCGTTCCCTAAACGATTAGAGCATCACGTAGAGGAAGAATTGGTGCACCAAACTATGGAGAGCTTAAAGAAAATCAAAATAAATCGTCCTTTGTTAGGCAAACCGATAATTACGCAAAGCAAATGAAGTAATTGGTAGAAAACAAACCTAGGACTAAAGAAGATAATGAAATAAGAATGAATCCCAAGTGCTCTACTCTTCTTCAAAATCATCTGCCCCCTAAGGAACAAGATCTCGGAAGTTTCATTCTCCCTTGTTCCATTAGGAAGTTAGATTTCAAAAATGCCTTAGCAGATTTAGGAGCTAGCATCAGCATCATACCCTTTTCTATGTATAAACGTTTAGGCATAGGAAAACTCGAACCAATCAATATGTTAATCGAGATGGATGATAACACCAAATGTACGCCTAAGGGAATAGTAGAAAATCTTCTAATATAAATTGACAAATTCATCTTCCCTGTTGATTTTGTTATCCTTGATATGGCTGAGGACATTAGGATGCTCATCATTCTTGGAAGACCCTTGCTAGCCACCGCACACGTCCAAGTTGATATATTCAGAAAAACCATTTCTCTAGAAGTTGGAAGTGAAAAAGTGATATTCAAAATTTTAAGTAGTTTTACTACAACAAATTTTGAATCTGTTTGTTCAATAAAAAGCGAAACATTCATAGAGGATGACAACCTTAAGGAAATTGATTATGATTTATTCCTATACGATTCTGAATCTTGTGAGTTTAACCAGTTACTTTGTATCAATCCAGATATTTTCTCTTATGAAATAGACATACATGAATCATACGAAGAAATAGTATACAAGATAACTAATGTGGAAAATGAAAAATACTCGGCACCTCAAGAAAAAAAGGAACATTGGTGTAGGGAAATTTTACAAGAAAAGGAGAACGAGAGTCAATATTGGGCATCTTGTAATCTAAGTAGCAACATATGTGATGGAGGAGATTTACCAATTAACGTAGAAAAATATTATTGGAAAAGCGATAATGATAGTAAACGAGAAGAGTTAGAATGGGAAAATCTAAGCTTAAATGATTGGATGAGAATAAGATATGGTAAAGTATGCAAGATGACCGAGGAGAGAATTCTCGAAGATTACTGGAGAGAAAGATTCAGAGATGAAGAAGATGATTTAGACAAAAACTTAGAAGACCCAGAGGAATGCGGAGAAGATAAAGCAAACACAATATTAGGGGTTATTCATGACAAATTAAACAATGATTGGTTTAATAATACAAGTAAAGATGAAGACGATTTGGAAGGGATACTAGATTATTTAAAACCAAGATCATATGACGGATTCATCGACTTGGATGATGAAGCTTATAACAAGAGAAGGTGCAGATTGTTAGGATTGACCTACGAGGAACCAACCCCGATTCTAATTGAGAAAGCTAAAGTCACTCGATACATCGTTGGTCCAGGAGAGACCTACACAAAGTTTAAGGTATTAGGAGTTGAGAAGATACCAAGAATTAGGGATAATGTTGCTGCAATGAGGGCCAAATTAATGAAAAAAATGGCCCAAGAAGGAAATAACCAAGCAAAGACGTAGTATACATCTTGAGTCTAACTTAAAGACTCGGTAATAAACAAAAGTGCTTGTCGAGAGACAACCCGTCTTTTATTTTCTGCATATTAGTTGGTTTTTGTTGGTTTCTAACTTTATTTTGCAGGTTCTCTCTAAAAGAAAGTGGAATTTGAAGTCCCCTTGACTCATATTCATGTGTTAGTAAGGTTTTGTCTTAGTGTAACCACTTTGGTTACGCCGTAATAGATATTATTACGGCGTAAAGTCCTGTACTTGTTACGTCGTAACCTTCTTAGTTCAAATATAAAAATTTTAAATCCACATGTTTACGACGTAACCAATACCATGGTTACGCCGCAAACCTTTTCTGAAAACTAAAAATAAATTTGAAACATTTTTAAAAACCGTGTATAAGTAAATGAACTTTGTTGGTGTGTTCCCTGTAAACCCTCACAAGACTTTACTCGTCCACTTGAGACACCAAGTGGTTTAAAAGGCTTGTTGCATATGCTAAATGCAACCGTGATTCCTATGAAAGTGAGTTAGATTGTAATGTATATTTATCTATGAATGGTTAATGCTTGTTGTAGTCTAGTGATTTCAGGGGAAACGAGGTTGTTCTTTAGACACTTTGCTAGAAGTCAACTCTTGCAATTATCACTAGGAGAAGAGAGCAACACTCGGGGGAGTCTTTTGCTATAATTCTACTCTTATTTTATTATTTCATTATTTCATTTCCTTAATTGTACAATAGGGACATTGTACAAACTAAGTGGGGGGGATGGGAGTAGAATTACCACTTGACCTATATTTGCCTTCAATTTCCTAGTTTTCTTTGAAAAATGGTGCCAATTATAAAATTTTGACATGTTTTTCTTACTAAACTAGAATAAATCTTTGCTGAGCACATTATTATTCTGTAATTAATTTAGCTAGATTAAGCCTAATATTCCGTTTTCATCTATTATATATAAAATCCACCAAATACATGAGAGTGGTATTGTAGACTTTAAAACTTGGAATGTACATCTTGATAAGACCTAATTGGTTAGTTGAAATAGATTATTCAAAAAGGAAACATTTTAGGAAATCACCTAAAAAGCCATCTTGCCTCTCCTTGTTCTTTTCTAATCGAAAATGGATTCTAGAGGGGTCTTGGGTCTTCCTTTTCATGTCGGGATCACTTAAAAGCTAAATTTTTATCTATTTAAAACGTCACCCGAACTTAGTTATCATTTTCATTGCGTTCAAAATTATTTTTTCATAAACCTTGATTATTCATACGACACTTATCACCTTATAGCTACAAAAATCCATTTTGAGCCGTTATCGACTGACCCGGAACAAAAACATGAATTTTTGACAAAACTCAACCGAACCTTGCTCATTCATTTAAAAACACTTCAAATCACGAAATATAGCTTGGAAACTTATATTCACCCAAAATTTCACCTTTTTACGACTGTTACAGTCTTTTACCGAAATACACAAAAACAACTGTTTTTCTGATAACTTTCAAATTTCACACTCACGATTTACAATTTAAATCGACGTTAATTCAATATTATGAATTTATTTAATAAATAAACCCATTAACACATTCTCAACCTCATAAATCTCTACACTTAAATAAACTGTCGTGCCGGTACGCGCTGCGTGATGATTTTTTGCTAAACGCGGGAAAACTTCCCCGAAAGCACTGAAAACCTCAAAACCACTCTAGTATAAAAATACGTCTATCATATCTCATATTTTTGCAGTTCTAGCATAAAAATACGCTAGTAAGATCAAAGTTTCCATATTTGCTCATAATTTTCACAAGTGAAGATATTCTTACAAACTTTAAATAATCGTCTAGTAAAAATCAATATCTCATACTTTTTGCATTTCTAGTATAAAAAACATGCTAGTAAGGGCAATTTTTCAATCCTGGCTCATAATTTGCACGCGTGAAGATCTTTTTATAAAACTTAAATAATCGTTTATTAAATATCAATATCTTCTAGTATAAAAATACACAAGTAAGATCAAATCTATAATCCTTTCTCAAAATTTGCACATGTGAAGATATATTCTTACAAAACTTAAATAATCGTTTATCAAACATGAATATCTCATAACTTTGCATTTCTAGTATAAAAAATACGCTAGTAAGAGCAATGCTTCAATCCTTGCTCATAATTTGCAGGTGTGAAGATCTTTTTACAAAACTTAAATAATCGTCTATTAAATATTAATATCTTATAATTTTGCACTTCTAGTATAAAAATACACAAGTAAGATCAAATCTTCAATCCTTGCTCAAAATTTGCACATGTGAAGATATTCTTACAAAACTTAAATTATCGTCTACCAAACATGAATATCTCATATTTTTGCACTTCTAGTAAAAAAAATACGCTAGTAAGATCAAAGTTTCAATATTTGCTCATAATTTGCACGAGTGAAGATATTCTTACAAAATTTAAATAATCGTCTAGTAAACACCAATATTTGATATTTTTGCATTTCTAATATAAAAAAGATGCTAGTAAGAGCAATGCTTCAATCCTTGCTCATAATTTGCACGCGTGATGATATTATTAAAAACTTAAATATTCGTCTATTAAATATCAATATCTCCTATTTTTGTACTTCTAGTATGAAACTACGCTAGTAAGATCAAATCTTTAATCATTACTCACAATTTGAACACGTAAAGATATTCTAACAAAATTAAACTAATCGTCTATTAAACATTAATATCTCCTATTTTGCACTTATAGTATAAAAAATACGCTAGTAAGAGCAATGCTTCAATCCTTGCTCATAATTTGACGCGTGAAGATATATTTACAAAACTTAAATAATCGTATATTAAATATCAATATCTTAAAATTTTGCACTTCTAATATAAAAAAATACAAAAGTAAGATCAAATCTTCAATCTTTGCTCATCATTTGCACATGTGAATATATATTCTTACAAAACTTAAATATTTTTTTATTAAACATGAATATTTCATATTATTTCTAGTATAGAAAATAAGCTAGTAAGATCAAAGCTCCAATCATTGTTCATAATTTACACGAGTGAAGATATTCTTACAAAACATAAATAATTGTCTATTAAACATCGATATTACCTATTTTGCACATGGTATAAAAAATACGCTAGTAAGATCAAAGCTTCAACCCTTCCTCATAATTTTACGTGCGAAGATATTCTCATAAAACTTAAATAATCATTTATTAAATATCAATATCTCCTTATTTTGCATTTCTAGTATAAAAATACACTAGTAAGATCAATGCTCCAATCGTGGCTCATAATTTGCACGTGTGAAGATATTTTTACAAAACTTAAATAATCGTATATTAAACATCAATATCTCATATTTTTGCACTTTTATTATAAAAAAATATGCTACTAGACTTTTACCCCTTTAGGCGGAATAGAAGGAAGTACAGGCGGGTCCGAGCATACTATCCAATTGGATGTCACTGCTGGACCTAAACCACTAAAACTAACAAGCCGTTCTAAAAAAAAGATAAAAGCTTCAATTTTTGCTCATAATTTGCACGCGTGAAGATATCCATACAAAACTTAGATAATCGTTTATTAAACATCAATATCTCCTATTTTTTTAATTCTAGTATAAAAATTACGTTAGTAAGATCAAAGCTTCAATCTTTGCTCATAATTTTCACGCGGGAAGATATTCTTACAAAACTTAGATAATAGTTTATTAAACATCAACATCTTATATTTTTGCATTTCTAGTATAAAATACACTGGGTAAGATCAAAGTGTAATCCTTGCTCATAATTTTCACGTGCGAAGATATTCTTTCAAAAATTAAATAATCGCCTATTAAACATCAATATCTCCTATTTTGGAACCTCTAGTATAATAATACGCTAGTAAGATCAAAGCTTTAATCATTGCTCATAATTTTCACGCGCAAAGATATTTTTACAAAACTTAAAAATCGTGTATTAAACATTAATATCTCCAATTTTTGCACTTCTAGTATATAAAATACGCTAGTAAGATGAAAGCTTCAATCATTGATCATAATTTTCACGCACGAAGATATATTCTTACAAAACTTAAATAAAATTGTCTATTAAACATCAATATCTTCTATTTTTGTATTTCTAGTATAAAAAATAGGCTAGTAAGATCGAGCTTCAATCCTTGATTATAATATTCACGAGCGAAGTTATCTTTACAAAACTTAAAATAATCATCTATTACTTTTATATGCGAATTCACGAATGTTCAATAAAAAATTTAAACTAATTGGTATATCGCATTCCTTCACCTGTGAAAAGTACTGATAATTTGTTCTTAAATATAGATACAACATGGTATTTTTACCTCTCACCGACATCGACAACAACATAAAATGTGACACCCTTGGTGATAGAATGCTCTTTAATGAAACAACATCGTCTACATGTGGTTGCTGAAATGTTTCCTAAAGGCATTTATAAAACCAAATGGGTTGTTACTGATCAAAATCACCAAGGAGAAAATTCAGATGAAGAAAACTATCACAAAGTGACCTCGGTTTTAACACAAACAAAGATCACAAGAAATTTTATCTTTGTAAGAAAGGGTTTCTTTGCCCGATGATATCATCTATTTGTGAGTTAAGATTACCAGAACTTAAGCAAACTATAAATGGACAGTACTTATCAAACTTGAGCTATGTCAAATAGAAGAGGAAAATTTGAATTGAATGCCACAAAGGTGGATTTAGTTCATCATGAATCCAAAGCTATTACAAGGTAAGCATGCACTCTTTCGACTTACTTTCCCCGTTGCTTACAACAAATTCAGATAAGTATAGCAAAACGGTCTTATAATTGATCAAAGCTTTCTTCATCTATGACCAATATTATTTTTAAAAATTCACATATTACAGTAACAAGTGCAACTACTACAACAAACAGTTGTATTTGAATCACAACCTCAAGTGTTACTTGGTGGCATCTTTTGGTATCCCCATGAGTTCTGTCCAGTGTCCACTGATATGTGCGTATCTCATCAATCCCATACTTTGCCCTGAAAACACAACAACCGTCTCAAATAAAGGTTGAAACCACTAAATAGGCCAACACAACTACTTATGAAGCAGCAAACTACAATACACTCCATCCCTTATATAAACCAAGACACTTGTTTTTTACAGATATAATGATAAGATAAAACGCTCATGTACAACAAAGAAATGACATGTATTGTACTGATGTCAACATGCAAATAAGTGAACTATAATATTGCCCAAAAACTGGATTAATGCACTTTACATAGAACAAAAAGACATGTGATAACTTAATTCTAATCAAGCTCACTTGCAGCTTTGTTAGTGAACGCGTAAACTTTTAGTAGCATCTCCTGGCCTTCTTGGGCAGAATTTAACAGGAAAATTCTGAAAGTACTAAGTTGTTAGTAAATACAATATGATGTACACGTGATAGAGATGGTTAAGCATTGAAAGTAGGGCTGATCATCGGGTCAAACCCAAACTGAACCGAGTTGACCCGAACCAAAACCGAAACAGAAATGTGGTAAAATGCTGAACCGAAACCGAACCGAATTACGTTTGAGAATAGGTCAAAAACTCATATGGTAATGTCTTTATTAATTTGACTATCTCACAAACATCATCAAAACTCCAAGATATTTTATAGAAGTTGATGAACCAAAACCCATCATAAATAAATAACTGACATTTTATATAAGTAGAAAATCCAAAACACTGAATTACGTTTTCTCTTTGAGCATCAGGGTTGAACATTTCACCCGCTCTATAAACTAACAAAAAGAAAACTAAATGATACATGAAACTAAATTAAAAAATTATGTTTACCTGTTGGTTTTTGGGCGCCAAAAAGCTTTCTTACCAACGAGGAATCGTTGGTGATGTAAAGAGGTTCACCAATGAAGTGAGCGCATAATGGGCTTTAACTTCTTTAACATTTTGTTATCCTCAACTATCACAACTCCACCTAGTCTTAATATGTGATCCATTTCTACTACAGTAGTTAACATGTCACATCTGGAAATTATTTTCAAAGTATACACAACCTCACCAACTAATGAATATACAACTTCATTGAAATTTCTTTGTAAAAGGAAAAGGGAATAAATAAGAGCTACAGTAGAAGTATGTATCTACCTCTGTGTTAGGTTGCCAAATAGGAAGCAGGAATGTAGAAGATTGTAAGTTCTAGGATATGTATTAAGTGATTCACACCTTCATAGTATATACCAATCAGCCCTTTGTCGATTATTACAGGTGAAGTATCAGACGCATTAAGAGGAACAACATTCATCACCCATAAAGGTAGATTGGTCAAAGCAGCAGCAACCTGATCACATTTTTTAAAATCTTTAACATATAATTGTTCCAAAAAAGCCTCATAGAATATAAAATTAAAAAGTATTAAAAGTACCATATCCATCCCAGTGTACCATGCATCGTGCACAATGAATCAAATCGAATGAGTTGCAATCACTGAGAGGGTAGTAGGAATTCCTTGCTCCGGAGAAAATTGTATATGGGCTTCATTTTCATCATTTAGAGAAAATTACATGGTTATACATCTTTATCTAGTAGATGTCCACCAAAGTTAGCAACACCACAACCAACATCAAGAATCGTGCTTCCCCTAACCAATTTTTAGCAGATTCTAAATGAAGAAATTGTTTGATCCTACTCTAGATAGATATTTACTGCCTGTTAAGGATGGTGAATAGCCTATGTAATCACAAGCTAAACACAAGAGAGACTCTTGCTTAGAAAAGCTAATGTCTACGCGGAATATAGACACAACTAATAAGAAGAACAGGACTGATAAAAACTAAAAGATCCTTCTATGGATTTCTATTAATGAACAAGGAGAATTGTGTTTTCTGGATGTGTATGTATTTCCCTAAGCCGTGGGTTCTTTTTATAGTGGTGAAACCCTAATCGGCATCTACTAAAAACACGTGAGAATAATATGCATGATTCCTAATTTAGCTCATGCATATCCTCATCTCTAACTAACTAAAACCTTATCCTGGAATAACTATTTGACTCTACCAGGACTAAGTACTCTACCAGTAGGAACTAGACTTAGCCTACCAGGACTAACTATGATAATAACCTTACCAGCAGGAACTACATACCTGCCAGTAGGAACTACTACTCTACCAGTAGGAACTACATACCTACTAGTAGAAACTAAGTATTACAATTATTCCTAACAATCCTCCCCTAAACTGGAATTTGACTATGTTAATTTCCAGTTTCTAGATAGATCTTCAGTCTTGAACCTTGAGGATTGAAATATGAACTTTGCAGCAACATCCAATCTACTTGAGTCTTGACTTGAATACCTTCAAGAAACTAATGATGAGGAAAGATGATCAGTGAGCAGATATGATGTTAAGCAGATTAGTCTTCATTCTTAGAACCAGATAGTTTGCAGTCTGCGTAGCCTTGTTGAACTTGAACAACAAAAGTCAGCAACATTGAAGAACCTTCAGGAAATCTTGAACCAGCAACAGACTTTGGAACCACCGCAGCAACATGAGTAGATTTGATAAGCCTTTACCAAGTAGCTACTCACTCTTGGGCTAGCTACTCCTTTGGTGGAATCATGACATCACCCTGGTGAATTAGTAACCAGTCAAACTCTTGGAACATGAATCATTGGTGAATTGGAATACCCTAATGATTTTTGGCAAATCATCACAGCTATAAACGGATTTTATATGTCTTTACCTGTAGCCGTTTGCTCAGGACTAGCCAATCCTTTGGTTCCCAATAAGGGCATTATCCATGGTGAATTGATAACCATTTCAACTCTCAGCAAATGAAGCATGGGTGAGTTAAAGACCCTATAGTTTTGAGCAAACTATTAAAGCTATCAACGGATTTGAGAGTCACACCAGAGCCGTACCCTCATGGTGAATCAACTCTTTCTTGTCTGTGAGACATGGTGAGTTGAACACCATTTGTTGTGTGGTGGTTAACCAACACCCAAACCCTGAAAATAGTTTACTTTATGGACCATGTGTGCCTGAAACAAAAACAACTTTGCACACCAAAGACTCAAAACTTATTTGAACATATTACCAAAGCTTGTCAGTTGCCAAAATCCTTTTATCAAAACACTTGTTACTAAAACAAAAAGTGAAAACCATTTAAGACAAACTACACAAAATAGAGTTATATATCAAAATACAGTTTGGACACAGCAAAAAGTTAGAATATATACGATAGAGTTACAGAGTACCATGATCAAACAGGAGAAACTTGGGCAGCAGCAATTTGATTCTTGATGAACCGAATCAATTGCTCAGCAGTAGTCATGTCATTGCCCACAACATCCTTGTCAATCTCCAACTTGTGCTTTAGCATCCTTTCCATGAGCTTCACTGAGAGAGGATAAGATACATCTGCAAACATGTACAACACCTCTCCAGAAACAGTTTCCAAGACATGAACATTGGAAAGAGTATACAGCCTCCAACTTCTAATCTGCCAAAGAGATTGATGATTCCAAACGAAAGAACCCTTACCACCTTCTTGAGAATCCATCAACACCTGAAGATCACCCCATAACATCAATCCAGCACCAGCAACAAGATGGTTTTCATAGTATGTGACCACCATGCCATACAACTTCAATAGATCCTGTCTATCCACCATATGAAGGATCTCCCTTAGAGTGGTAAAATGTTTGGTAGACTGATCCGACCTGTAAAGAGCATTAATTTCTCCCAGAGGAGTAGAGATCACCTCCCAACCAGCAAGAGCAGACCAAAGAATAGGAGCCTCATCTGTAGAGTCCTCATCAGAAACAACCTTGATGAATGTCTTATCATCTGCATCTAAATCCAATTCTTTAAGTATAGATTTGGGCTTAGTTAGACGATTCCTGCCAAGAGACTTCCTCCTTGTGCCAGAAGATTTGGGTGAAGAAACAACTGGTGGTTGGGGAACATCAGGCACAGATGGAATGGGGGCTTCAGTAGACTTTTGCTGCTTGGAGGAAGGTTCTTCTAACTCAGGACCTGTCCTCTTCAAAGTCCTGCTAAAGGCTTGAACCTGAGTGTTTGCTAGAGCCTTTTGAATCTTTTCAAACTCCTCCTTCAATTGTGCATCAGTGAAACTTTCCACCTTAGCCTTAGTCCATCCAGTAGAGTAGAGAGCACTACTTTGGTTCTTGACAAATTGTCTCATGTAGGTTCTTTGTTGTACCGGAGTCATTGGCCTTTCCATCCTTTCCTTTGCCAATTTCTCAGCAAGAGCTTGTTTCTTCCTCTTGATCAAAGCAGCCATCCTGACTGGGAAGTTGTCTTCAGTCACATCATCACCCAACAGTGTCTTGGAAAGAGATGCATTAGCTTCAACCTGAGCCATGATGTTGATCCAATCAGCCTCAGTATAATACATGGCTGAAGCAAGAACTTCTTGTTGTCTCCTTTTGTTCATCTCTGCTCTTTGTATGTCCACTTGAACTTGTTCTTCATCATGTAACCTCTTTGCAGCCTCCTCACCAAGTCTATCAAATCCTGGTTTGATGAGAAATTGAATGATGGAGAATATATGATGGAAACACTGATATAATTACAACTAAAATTAATTAAATAAAACCTAATTTAATCTACGGGAAACAGATATAGGAAATGGGGATCTTAAAAACTACGGGAAACAAAATTAGTTATAGGGAAATCCTAAAATTAAATCTACACTAAAATACGGGGAACAGAATCAGGTATCGGGAAACCTAAATACTAAAAATTAAGAAAATAAATGCTAAATTAAATTAAAAATTAAAATTAAATTCTAATTAAGTTAATTTGAAAAATAAAGAAAACTAGAACTAAAACGGAGGTCGTTTGAATGTAAAACGAAAAGAAACGGTAAAACGCACCCGGTAAAACGGGTCTAAGACTGAAATTTAAGAAAAATTAAGCCTATACTAGGATTTTAATATTTTCCTAGACACTAAATGACAAAAGAAAATTTTATAAAAAAGAAAATATTTTTATTAATTTTTGGATATTTTTATGAATTTGAATTTTTTATGATTTTTCTAAGATTTAATGATTTAACAAAAATAAACTTTTTCTAAAAATTAACACTAAAATTTTTCTTTTATTTTTCAAAAATACTAGATTTAAAATGAAAATTAATGCAAAAAGAATTTTAATTTTTCAACTATTTTTCTATTTTTTATGATTTTTATAAGAAAAAGTAATAACTAAAATCTATTTTAATTGCTAGAAAATACAAATTTAACTGGAAAAATATAGAAAAATGGTTTTAATATGCTAAAATGGTGCAGAAAATTAATAGAAACAAAAGCCCTAATTTTTAAAAGCTAATTAAACCCTAATTTGATTGATTAAACTAAGAACCCTAATTTTATAAAACTATTTTGAAAAATATTAAATCTAATTATTTTTCTAGAAAAGACAGGGTAGAAATGGTAATAAAGGAAAGAACAGGGTAGGCGGGCGAATATTGGAAATTTTACACTATAGAGAAAACGGGTACCCCTTAACTATGAGAAAACTACCAAACAGACCCTACGAATTTGGCTTATTTTGCTTATTGAAAAATTGAGAATCAGCAAAAACTTAAAACTACAAAGTTGTTAATCAGCTTATTCTTAACAACTTTAATAAAGACAACTTCAACTTTTATCAACTAAATAAGCTGAAAAATAAGAATCTTAAAAACTGTTACAGAAAGTGCTTGTTTAAAAAGAGATTTGGATTTTGGCTTAATGTGAGCTTATTTCTTGATGAAAATTAAAAACAAAAGAAGCTAGTTGAAGCTTAAGATGTGTATTAAAAGGATCTAAACTAAAATTTACCAAGAGTTAACAACATTAAAAAGAAAATTAAGATGGAAAAGTGCTAAGTTTTTATGAAATGTTTTTGAGCTTTTTCTAATAAGCTAACAAGCTTATTGCTAAACCTTAAAGACTGAAGTTTTGAAAACAAGCTTAACTAAGTTCTTTGAACTAACCTAGGTAAAAGGATTTTCAATATAACAACTAGAAATGAAAATTTAAATTGGAATAAGCTGAAATTCAAATAAGCTGTTTAACTACTTTAGACAGGAAAACTAAGCTAGTTAAAATGCTTGAAATTTAAAACTAAATGTATAAGGGAACAATTTTAGAGACTCCTAACTAACTCATTACATGTATGTAGTCCTATGTTTACTAAGTGCAACAATCTCTAAATACTTATAAAATCCTAAAATCTAAAATCACTATCACTGAAAATAATGCCCTGGTGCAAAAACTAAGTTTTTTAACTCTAAACTTTTTAAATCTACATACTAATTACTAAAACCTTGGTAAAACCTTCTAATATTGCTGGAACACTCAGCTATCTATGAAAAATTGACAAAATGCTTTTGACTTAAGTGTAACAAGAATATCATCCAAATACACCACCTTTATGAATTTCTCAGTCAAAACTTATTTGTACTTCAAGATTATTTTAAAATGATATGTAAAACTTTTTATCTATCTTTATTCTAAATGACCTAATAGAAGCTATTTGAACTTTTAAAATTACAGCTTATTAGAGAGATTAAGCTATACTCTATGAGCTGAACCTACTTAGCACTATGCTAGAATTTTAGAAAAAGGTAATTTTGCTCAATTATATTATACTAGACTTAAAAAATAACTATATTATAAGACTTTGAATCAATAATTATTGCAGAGATAAGTGAACTTTGAATAGCAAATAAGCGAAGGTAAGATTAAAATTAAGCTAAATATGAATCCTTTGAGATATTTGAAACCTGAAGGATATGGGAGTCTTCAGAACTTGAGCTACTCTAGTTGAGTGAGTAGATCAAATTCGTAAACCTAAGTGTCTTCAAAGTCTCTAATCCAGTGCTTAAAGCTCAATAAGTTGAAAACAGCTTATTTCTCCTTTAATGATTGAAAATGAGTTTTATCAATCATTTAAGTGATCTGTTTTTTGATGCTAATGAGTAAGAGTGAGATTATTTAGTGCTTATAAGTACAAAATTTAACTGAAAAATTAGTTGTATAAAAAGGTATTAGCTCTAACGAGCTTATTTAAAGCTTATTTGATTTAATTCGCATTTATATCTTTTAAAAACAAATGATGAAATAACATGTAAACTTAGTTGAATTACATTAAAAATGCTTGAAAGAAATACTGAATTTAAATTACACTAAAAAAAACATAGTAAAGTGGTGTGTGTGGTTCGGCTTGGTCTTGGCTCTTTTATACAAGTCCTCAGCCTTCACTTGGTCTTGGGAAGAGCTTGTTGTGAGAGTACAATGCTTCCCAATCAATCCTAGCCCTTCTCTTTGGCTTCTCTTCATCTCACCATTCATGGGGGTGCTCGGGTTTGTCGTATTTTTGGCATGGGGTGAGGGTTTTAGGGGCAGGGGTATGTGGGGAATTGGTGAGGGTGAGGCTGGTGTATGGTACTTGGTCATGGTGGTTTTGGGAAGGAAAAAAACGTGGAAATGGCTGGTATGGTTTTGGCGCCAAGTGGGGAGGGTACGGGTATGGTTGCAGTGTTTTAAAAGGAAAGAATGGGGAAGAGGCAAGAGTGCCCCCCCCCATCTTTCATTCTCTTTTCAATTCCTTTTAGGCCCTTTTTCAGTTATAATGAAGGTTTCAAGTTAAACACAATTGGTCCCTGTGGTTTATAAAGAAAATAGAATAAAAAGGTTTTGAAAATTGCAAAACTGCCCTTGTGTTTTTAAAAAGGGGAAAGGTTTGGCAATTTGGCAGTTTTAACCCTTTACTTTATTTTACCATTTTTCTTTTATAAAAAACTTTTAAAAATGACAACTTTAGTCCCTAAAGTTTTGTAAAAATTAAAAAAAAAAAAAAAAAAAATAAAAAAAAAAAAATTATAAAAAACTTAAAAAAAATAAAAAAATAAGTAAAAAAAAAAAAAAAAAAAAAAAAAAAAAAAAATATACAAAAAAAAAAAAAAAAAAAAAAAATTAAAAAAAATAAAAAAAAAAAAAACTTAATAAAAAAAAAAAAAAAAAAAAAAACAAAACTAAAAAAAATAAAATAAAAAAAAAAAAAAAAAAAAAATAAAAATAAAAAAAAAATAAAAAAAAAACAACAAAAAAAATAAAAAATAAAAAAAAAAAAAAAAAAATAAAAAAAAAAAAAAAAAAAAAAAAAAAAAAAAAAAAAAAAAAAAAAAAATTAAAAAAAAATAAAAAATATAAAAAAAATAAAAAAAACCACACATTTAAAAAAAAAAAAAGAGAATAAAACCCATTAAAAAAAAAAAAAAAAAACATCCTACCCCATAAAAAAAAAATAAAAAAAATAAAAACTAAAAAAACAAAAAAAAACCCCCCTAAAAAAAAAAAAAAAAAAAAAACAAATAAAAAAGGATTAATGGGCTTTTGTTGGGCTTGGGTTTTGTGTTGGGCCCATTGGGCTTGTATTGGGCCCAACTGGGTTTGTCTGGGCCCAATAAGGTTTAGGCTTATGTTATTGGGCTTTTTATGGAGGGACCCTAAATAAGGTTTTGTGTGTTACAAATGGTGAGATTGGCTGTATCTGGGCTAGGATTGGGCCCTTCAAGTCTTAACAGTCTTTTTGGTCAATTGCACACAAATGGGCTGTTGTAATTGATTGAGGGCCCATTTGGTCTTACAGTCTTCATAAGTTATACTATTGGGGCTTGCCCGGCCCCATCAGATGGGTTAAGATTGCATTTCAATAGTATTCTTCTGTTCGGCTCTGGTTTGGATCTGATGATTCATTTAAGTATTTGACTCTGGACTTTGCATTTTGGACTTTGGCCTTGAATTTTGCACAGTCTTTTCCATCCATGCTCAGTTTTGTCATTTTGGCTTGGTTTTCTGTATTTTGATGATATCCACTTCCTGCACAATACAAATGCAAAACAAACATATATTTGGCAGTTTTTGTCTGTTTTTGGTCATTTAAGCTCGTTTTTAGAGGTAAAAGATATGTGTAATTAAGCAATTATCTAATTCCCCCAAATAGGTATTGGTGTTCCTCACGCAATCTTATGAAGTAATGTTAAGCCCGTTTTCACCTTTCTGAATTTTACACTAACTACAATAAATTTTTGGACTTTTCTCATTTTTTTATCATGTTTGACATTCTCTTTATTTCTTTAATAATGGAATATAGAATGAGAAAGCGCCCGTAGCGGATTCTAGGATGGTCCTGAGGATAATTTCATCGTCCTCGATTTTTTTTCTCATGTTCAAGCTAAGCAATTTAACCAGATCATTGTCGTTATAAGTTTATATGTTAAGCCCTCATACTTATGACTTGTGAATTTTAACTCCTTCATGGATATACGTATTGAATGGGTGTACTCTTTTTAATTTAACCATAGATCTAACAACAAAAAATATTATTTTCTTAGTCTAATTCAAGATGAATCATGACTCAAAGCAACAACTTATTAAGACTTCGTAACTTGATTTCTTGAGATTTAAATAC
Organism: Tanacetum coccineum; assembly: GCA_026074375.1. NCBI lineage: Eukaryota > Viridiplantae > Streptophyta > Magnoliopsida > Asterales > Asteraceae > Tanacetum > Tanacetum coccineum. The sequence continues at coordinate 28,364 of BQNB010019736.1, read as the reverse complement.
TTTAGAACTTTTGCAACTTTTTTCATCATCATTATCATAAGTTCTTAAACGCTAGGAATGCGTTGCTTAGTATTGAAAACCCCTACCTCGTGGTTAACGGAGCAGGATATCACAACCAACGACCGGTGTTCTTAGTTTGAAAACCCACCCCGTTGCTAGCGTAGTGGGAAATCACAACACCTTATTCCTAATATGGCTAAGGATTGGTGTCTTAGTTTGAACCCTCACCTAGACCTTTTTCGCAAGTGAGATATCACGACACACACCATATCTCCTTGAAGCAATAGACGTCTTTAGTTTGAAACCCCCACCTCTGTTGCTAGCGGTAGAGGGTCTATACAACGACAATCTTTTACTGCTCCATATAAATCTAACTGCTTGCTTTATTGGCAAAATTTCAATATTCATGCATTTTTTTGCATTCACATTTTCATTATATGCTTCTTTGGCATTTATCTTTTAAATCACTTACAAAATCTACGTTTGAAAACTCAAGTCTACAAATATTTGATAGCTTTTTCTGAAAAACATCGATTTACTTAGTTGAATTTAAATTGATGTTACGTGTAATGATTAGGTGGATTTAGAAATTCTCGGGAGTGAGGAAATCCACAAGTTACCGTATAAGTTTTTAGAAGAATCTTAGCTCTTATAAGCACATAAACTTATATTTAACTTTCATTTTCGTTCTTCACATTTTTAAAATTCAAGCTATAGAATTCGTGGAATGCTTGGCCATAAGGAACTAGCTAGGGCTCAACACGCCCGATGAAGTCCAAAAATTATTCTAATTCTAACCAAAGGAAAAGCAAAAATTAAAACTGCACGGACAAAACACTTTATTATATTTTTGAAATTTTCAATTTTTTCATTTTTTTGGTATTTTGGTGGTGTTAAAAACGGGTTTTCGTGGTATAATGTGCAGGCAACAATCATATCGAAGATACCCACCCAATAGAAACTAAACATCGTTTCCCGATGTTTTGATGTACGACTTAATCCTAAGGCCGTTTATGAGGTTATGCCATAAGATAAAACGTTAGGCGTTAAGATTAGGATATCGTGGTATTTCCCAATTGAGCTGAGGATATGTGAAACTCTTGATGAATGGACAAACTGAGAGTCTTCAACAATCGGGCCATCCTGGAATTAACAACAACATGTAACACGGGTAATGGAAAAGACAAGCTATCTTACGCAATAAACATTCACTTATTATCAAACTATGGTAAGCATGGGGTGCACTCCCTCGAAGCGCTTGATTAGGGTCAAGAGCTTGGAACCCATAACAAGGATTTATGGATCCTTGAGGGGGAACAAGTGGAAATTAAAATCATACATCGGACTGTTCATCAAGTGACTACGATACGTATTGAAGTTCATGAAAAGTTCCACTTTCCGATGGATTACATCCCGGCCTTAGAAGAAAAGAATGATCACTTTTGAATGCCGGGATAAATATGTGTCTTCATTCCCACAGGAGAGGAGGATAAGGTTGGAAATATCGGAATGAAAAGAAATGGGAGAGAAACGATCCATTTACAACATAATGCGGAAAATGGATTGCACTAGCAGGTATGAACAATTAACTCAAGGGTGGGACAAAATTTTAAGCACATATGAACTCTTGGTTCTCTTGTTTGGGAAAATTTATTTCCACACCACATCATTGTGAATTTGCCCAGCTCGGGCTCTTCCTTTAAAGATAACAATAATCACTCTGGATTGAGATATTGAATTTGAGCCGAGTTCATCGGACGAACTCCTCATGAAAATCATCTATTGGAAGTGATATGAATGTTCGAAAGATCAAAGATGTAAACGAATCATATTTAGAAAAAGAAGAATCTGAATAAGTGGTGGTACTGCCCCCTACCTTAGTCCTTCAATGTGATAGTTTGAGAAAGCTTTAATTTTGGAAAGAGATAAATCTGAAGGGAGTTGTGGGATGCCTCTACTAGGATCTCTCCAAATTAAAGCAGAAGTTTCCGATTAGGGCAAAGAATTATCAAAGGTGTTATAGTCTCCTCAAGAAAAGGTTAGGAAATGTGGAGGTAGAACTTGGGCACAACAACGGAAGATGGAGCGGGAATTATCTTTTATTTGCTTCGATTTTAGAAACAGATGATTGTATTAAAACATGTCTTCACGAAGGGTATCGTTTTCCCCCTCTTTGATTAAAGGAATGTCATCCTCAATCCTTCCAACTTCGGGAATAAACATCACCATCACCTTTGAGCTATCGGGCGCAGAATTGGTAGGTGATGCCGTGTATATACTCGAATCGTTTACATGGTAAGAAGGAATCTTCATCAGTCGAGTAGAATCAACTTAGAATAAGAGAAATCCTAGATGATCTTTTGAAATGGCAAGAGGCGGAGAATTGTTCATGAACAGGCACTATCACACACTTTGGAACACTTGCGGTTCACTTGGGACTTGGGATAAGGTGATTTCAACTCTAGGGGACTTTATGAATTCGTCTGATTCCGTTGCCGGAATTGTGTCAAGATGCTCATCCCCCATATTTAGAGAGTTATCGGGCTCCTTGGTTGGTAAAACGGGTGTGATTGCAATGGTATAGTCATTGTTTAATCATCATTCTTCACAATTGGGACATCTTCCAAATAGCGCTCTTTAGCCCGCTTGCTCTTCTGCAATTTGTCTTCTTCCTCTTCTTTCTTTTGCATAGCTTGAGCAATCAAATCATGCAAGGTGGTTATTGGATTTTTTAGATGCCTCCACATCCAGAATTGAAGTGCTCATTTTGAGAATTGGAAAACTGCATTTTGAGAATTTACTGATTGATTGATTTGACCGGTGATATTGCGGAGGTTGATTGAAAAATTGGTCACAACTGAAAGAATTAGAATCGATAGCAGATTTTGATACTGATAAAAGTTTTTCTTCATCATTTTGTTGACACTGAAAAGTTATGGGACCTCACAATAGTTACAACACAGAATTGTTGTTAAGGACTTTGAGGGATTTTGTGAGAAATTAAAGTACTTGATTGTAACACAGTTCGTTTGGTATATAAACGGAACTTGGGTATTGTGAACATTCGTAACCATAACGTGAACATTGTTTCCATAATTTCTCCTAAGAATGAGTCGGTGGTTGTGGAGATTGGTTTGAATAATCGGGAGTGTTATTAGATGTGTAGGAAGTTAAAACATTTGGTGTTTCACTCCGATTCTTACAATAAAAACAAACTCCGTCATTTTTCATTTAAACCACATTTGTGGAACATGGACCAAAAATTTTGGTATTTGCACACTTTCCGAGCTTGTGGCGTCTCATTATAAAGGTTTGTTTGGTTGGCTATGGATTTGGATAATCCGAGTTTTCGAGTGGACAATTATATACCAACATGAGCACCTTTCCCACAAGACTCTACAAGTGCAATTGTTACAAAAAGATGCATTCTAACGAATCACCACACTGCAAGCAACACTTTTGGATTCGATTTAGTGGGATTCTTTTGGTGGGATTTGGCACTGGGGGTCTTGTTTGACAACGATATGGTCTCGAAGGAGCATTAAATACGTTTGGAATTGTCATTGGATATAATTGGAAGTATATTTGAAACTTTTGGAAAAAAGCTTTCTCCAATATCTTTCGTGTCAGGTCACATTTCTAGACAATTAGACCATGCAACAGGTCTCCACAATCGAAACAAATTCTTCAATCTTAATGTGTTGTTGAGACGATTTCGGGCATATGACAAGATATCTAGTTTTGAGTTTCTCTTTTGAACAACAAAAGGATGAAGTGTGCATAATTTCCACAAGCGAATCATGGCTTTAATCGCTTTAAGGCGACAATCGATATGATGTCCATAAGAATTAAATAGGATTAGAGGGTTAAGGAAAAGAAATTAACTGATACGAAGAAAAGTAAGATTATTTGTTTTTTCGAATCTTTATAACAACATATTTCACAATTGGACAAATCAGATATGTACAACTTAAAACCTGATTTTTTTTAAAAATTTTTTTTCAATCTTACTTCACGGTTGCTCATCAGAATGAATAAAAAGCCACAGGTGAGCGGAGGAGTAGGAATAGCGGCGAAGCTTCATTTCTCCTTCGGGTTCGTAGTTCTAGGATCAACCCTCCTTATACACTTTATAGTTTGTTTATAAAAATGATGTGAGCCTATATCGTAAGTGCAAGGCAGGCAAGTTTTAAATCTTTCAGTTCGATTTGGGAACTCAGTAGTTCAACGGAACTTAATATGTTAATACCTTCAGTGGGAGAATATTATATTATGGTATTTTACCAATAGTGAATTTTTTTTTTTTTTCTGGACAATTTTTTTTATAGTTTTGATTTTTTCTTGGTTTTGTAAATTTTTTATATTGATATGTATAATAATAAAAGAAAAGAAAAATTATATTTTTTGTGTCTTTTTAATATGTTATATATAATATAAGAAAGTTCAGATCACAGTCGGATAATAATCGCTAGCAATGCATCACTGGCTGCGGCTGCCAAAAAATTGATTCGTCAGATTAGTACCACACTTAAAATAAACTTCAAATGCAAATCTCAAACCAAATGCCCTTATTAACACAAGGCAAAAGGTTCAATATCTAAACAAAGAATTAATATTTAGATTGGAGAATCAATGATAAAAAGATTCCGGAAGAGAGATATTCCCGGGTTCGTATGTCCCAACGAGGCTTTGCCAATTGAAAGTTAATGGTTTGATGAGAAATTGAATGCTGGAGAATATATGATAGAAACACCTGATATATTACAACTAAAATTAATAAATAAAACAAAAACCCCCCCCCCCCCCCCCCCCCCCCCCCCCCCCACACCACACCCATTACGGGAAAACAAGCAAAGGAAAATGGGGATCTTAAACAAACTTACGCGGGAAAAAAACAAATATAGGAAAATCTAAAAATTAATATCTATAACAAAATACGGGGGACTGAATCAGGTATCGGAAACCTAAATACTAAAAATGAGAAAATAAATGCTAAATTAAATTAAAAATCAAATTAAATTCTAATAACTTATTTGAAAAATAAGAAAAACTGAACTAAAACGGGAGGATCGTTTGAATGCCATATCGAAAAAGAAAACGTAAAAACGACCCGGTTAAAAGGGTCTAAGACTGAAAATTATAAAAATTAAACCTATACTAAATTTTATATTTTTCCTAGACACTAAATGACAAAAGAAAATTTTATAAAAAAGAAAACTATTTTTTTTATTAATTTTTGGATTTTTTATGAATTTTCTAAGATTTAATTAATTAACAAAAATAAACTTTTTCTAAAAATTAACACTAAAATTTTTCTTTTATTTTTCAAAAATAACTAGTATTATAAACAATGAGAATTAATGCAAATAGATTTTAATTTTTCAACTATTTTTTATTTTTATGATTTTTGATAAGAAGAAAAAGTAATAACTAAAATTACTTTATTTCCTAGTAAATACAAATTTAACTGAAAAATATAGAAAAATAGTTTTTATAAACTACAAAGGTGCAGAAAAATTATGGAACAAAAAGCCCCAATTTCTAAGACTCAATTGAACCCTAATTTGCTTAATTAAACTTAAGAACCCTAATTAATAAAACTAAAAACAAAAATATTAACCTTAATTATTATTCTAGAAAAGACAGGGTGCATATATTGGTAATGTGAAAGACTAAGGTACGCGCGGGGTAAGTAGAACAATTTTACACTATAGAAGAAACGGGTAACCCTAGACTTTAAGAAAAGTACAAAACAGACCCTGCGATTGTGCTTATTTTTGGCTTATTAAATTTTGAGAATTAGCAAAAACTTAAAACTACAAAGTTGCTTAATCTGCATTAATCTACAACTTGTAATAAAGGACTTTCTAACTTTTAAAACAATAAAGATATGTTGAAAAATAAGCAAATGATTTCCTGGTACAGAAAGTAGCATTTTGATAAGCTTTTAGGTTTTGGCTTATTGTGAGCTTATTACTAAGTGAAACTTTGAAACAGAAGAAGCTTAATGTAGCTTAAGATGTAAACTAAAGGATTCTAAACTAAGCTTAACCTAGTGTTAACAACACTAGAAAGAAAATTAAGATGGAAGAGTGCAAGGTTTTCTAAAACAGTTTTTTTTTAGGCCTTTTTCGGGTCCAAAGTGCTTATTATCAAAAAGCTATAAAAGAAAACTTGTTAAGGGGCTTGAGGGGAGTAACTTTTGTAAAAGGGGCATAAGCTGAAGTGAACTAAATAAGCTAGAAATGTGAGCTTATGGGGCTGACAGAAACTTATTAAGCTTATGAGCTTATTTGCTTTTTCTTTGAGGTTTTAAGCTGCAAAATAAGCTAGAAACTAGTTGAATAAGCTACTAGACCTAAGGGTACCCTAAATATAAGCTAGGTCACTTAATAAGCCCTAAAATAAGCTAATATGCAAATAAGCTATATTGACAGTTTTAAAAGAAAACAGAAAAATGGTGACTTTAAGGCCTAAATAAGCTAACTAAATAAGCTAGATAAGCTATAAGCTTTTGGGGACTTAAAGAACAACTAATAAGCTATAAATAAAAGCTAAAATAACTCAGGGCTTAATACAAAATAAGCTAGATAAAAGGGGCTGAATTTGGAGTCTAGCACCAGGGGAGGGCAACACAGTGGCTAGGGGGCTTTTTTAGCTTATGCAATAAGCTCTAAAGAGCTTATTAGCCAAGTCCAAGCACAAACAGATTAAAAAGGGTGGCCAATGAGCTTATTTTCAAAATTTGAGAGCTTAGGGCTTAATTAAAGCTGCTGATAATGGGGCTTAAACTTGAGGGATTTCAAAGATCATGACAAAGCTAAACTTGACTTATACTTGGTCAAACCAAAAGGGACAGCACAAGGGCTTGGTAAATTGCTAGAAACAACAACAACAAGCACACAAATAGTGTGCTTAAGCTGCATAAGCAGCTTGAGCCTTTAAGCTCAATTATGCTTATTCAAATTTTGACAGAAACCAAAAGACACTTAAAAATTTATTTCCAAACTAAAAGTGGTGATTTAAGTTGCCTAATAAAGCCTACACACTCAGCCAAAGTTGGCTGAGTGAGCTTGACCCATGATAAACCCATATTGACCCATTTTGGGGTTAAACCAAACACTCCCTTATTTATATAAAAATCGATTTTTAACTGATTTTAGTGAAGAAAGGGGTGAGATAAGTGATTACAAGTGAGTTTTAATAACTCTTAACACATGTTTAAACAAGTTAAACAGAATTAAACAGCTTAAATGATATTTCAAATTTCGACAAATGCAATTTTCACAACACACTTAACTTTTATTAAAACTGAAAAAATTACAATAAAAACTTAAAAAGAAACTGAGTACAATGATTATAAAGCAAGCTTAATCAAATTTTAAACTAAGAAAAGTAAAAACGGGATGATTTTTTTCTTGGCTTGTTCTCTTCTCTTTTATAGCAGCTTAGAGTCTTCATTTGGACTTGGGATGTGTTTGTTGTGAGAGTAGGAAGCAATCCAAGCAATCCCAGCCCTCCATATGCCTTGTAGACCATCTCACCATTGAAGGGGGGTACGGGGTTGTGTGTTTGTGCCAGGGAGAGGGTTATAGGGGCAGGGTAAGGTGGGAAGAGGTGAGGGGTGAGCTGTAAGGGTACTTGGGAGAGTGGTATTGCAAGAAAACCGTGGGAAAGGGGTGGTTTGATTTTGGCGGGTACGGGGGTGGGTTGCAGGGTTTAAAAGAGAAGATTGGGGAAGAGGCAAGAATGCCCCCCCAACTCTCTCTCTCTTTTCATTTCGTTTCAGCCGAATTTAGTTATAAAAGAAGTTTAGAAAGTGTCACATTTGGCCCTTGTGGTTTATAACTAAAAGAGATAAAAAGGGTTTAGGACAATTGCAAAAATGGTCCCTGCTGTTTATAACTAATAAAAGAAATGCCATTTGGCAGTTTTAGTCCTTCCCTTTATTTTACCATTTTTCTTTTATAAAAAACTTTTAAAAATGACAACTTTAGTCCCTAAAGTTTTGTAAAAAAGGATTTTGGGCTTTTGTTGGGCTTGGGTTTTGTGTTGGGCTTGTATTGGGCCCAATTGAGTGTGTCTGGGCCCAATAAGGTTTAGGCTTATGTTATTGGGCTTTTTCAAGCCCAATAAGGTTATGAAGTGGGTTTTGTGTGTACAATGGCTGAGATTGGCTGTAACTGGGCTAGGATTGGGCCTTCAAAGTCTTCACAGTCTTTGTCAATTGCACACAAATGGGCTGTTGAAATTGATTGAGGCAATTCTTTTAGTCACATTGCACACAAAGGGCATTCGATTGATTGAGGCCCCATTGGTTTTTCCTTCACAGTCTTCATAGGACATACTAATGGGCTTTCCCGGCCCGAGTCAATGTTAAAAATCAACCAACAGTAATTCTTACATTCGGCTCCGGTTATATGACTCTGAATTCTTCATATGACCTCTGACTTTGTCATTTTTTGGGACTTTGGGCGCTGATTATTGCACATCTTTTCCATTCCATGCTTCATTTTGACATTTTGGCTTTGTTTCTGTCTTTTGTTGAGATATCCACATCCTGCACAATACAAATTGCAAAACAAACATATATTTGGGCAGTTTGTCTGTTTTTGGTCATTAGAGCTCGTTTAATAGAAGTAAAAACTATGTTTAATTAAGCACTTATCAAATCCCACCAAACTAGTATTGTGTGTCCTCAACGCAATTGTTTTATGAAGTAAACATTAAAGCCCCGTTTTCACCATTTTCTAATTTAACACTAACAACAACTATATTTTTGGATTTTCTCATTTTTTCAACAAGTTAGACTTTCTTTTTTATTAATACTGGACATAGAATAAAGCGCGCCGTAGAGTGAACTAGCGATGTCCTGACGGGATAATTTCATATCGTCCTCCCACGATTTTTTCACAAGTTCCAAGCTAAGCACATTAAACAATAACATTGTCGCTAATAATCGTTCCTCGAATGTTAATCCCACATCATATGACTTGGAGAATTTTCAACTCCCAACATGGATATACGATTGAATGAGTGTACTCAAATTAAATTAACCATAAAGGCCAACTTATTCTCATAGACCATAATTCAAAATGAATCAGACTCACAGCAACAACTTATTAAGACATAAGTTCGTAACATGATTTCGAGATTAAACATTAGAACTTTGGCCGACATTTCAACATCATAATCAAAAGTTCTTAAAGCTAGGATGCGTTTGCTTAGTTAGAACCCCTACCTCGTGGTTCACGTACGCGATTGGATATCACAACCAACTACGGTGATCATATTTTGAAACACACCGCCGTTCTAGCGTAGTGGAAAATCACATCACACCTTATTACCCTAATATGGCAAAGGATTGGTGTCTTAGTTTGGATACCCTCACCTAGACCTTTCTATCCAAGTGAGATATCACGACGACACCCAATCCTGAGAAGCAAAGACTCTTAAGTTAGAAACCCACCGTGACTACGTATGCTAGACGGGTGTGATATCACGACACAACCTTTTACTTTCTCCATAACATACAACTGCATGCTCCTTGGCAAAATTTCAATATTCCTTCCATTTTTGCTTCACAATTCATCATGCTTCTTTGGCATTTATCTATATAAATCAAAAAAAAACTAAACAAAAATCTCGTTTTGGAAACTCAATTACAAATTTGAAGCTTTGTTTTTTTTTTTTCTGAAAACAAACGATTGACTTAGTTTGAATTAAACTAGTTACGTATGATTAGGAGGATTAGAAATTCACGGGAGAGAAAACACTAAGTTACTCCGTATAAGTTTTTAGAAGAATCTTTGCTTAGCACATAAACTTGTATTTAACTCTACATTCTCTGTATCTTCACATTTTTAAAATTCAAACAATAGAATTCGTGAAAGCTTGGCCTAAGGAACTTAGTCTAGGCTCACACGCCCGACAAGTCCAAAATTATTCTTTTTTCTAACCAAAAGAAAAGCAAAACTGACGACAAAAATCACTTATTATATTCTTGACAAAATTTCAATTTTTTTCATTTTTGTATTTTGTGGTAAAAAACGGGTTTACGTGGGTAACAAAGCTGCAGGCAACAATCAAATCGAAGATACCCCCCCAAACTAGAAACTAAACAACGCCCTCGATGTTTTGAAGGGTACTACAGTAATCCCTAAGGCCGTTTTAAAGGTATGCCCAAAAGATAAAAACGTTAGTCGATAAATTAGATATCGGATTTCCCAATGACGCTGAGGATGTGAAAAACTCTTGATGAATGGACAAAACTGAGAGTCTCTCACAATCCGGGCATCTTGACAATAAACAATAACAACAACATGAAAATACGGTAATGGAAAAGATAAGCTATTTACACTGCAACACAAAACACTTAATTAACACTACATACTACTACTACTACATAAGCTATGAAAGCATAGGGTGGTGCCTCCCAACGAGAGCGCATGTTTAGGTCCACGATGCTTAACCCATCACAAGGAATAAGATTATGAGGAAACAAGTGGAAATTAAAATCATCATCTACCTTCATTCAAGTGACTACGATAAGGGTATTTAATTCATGAATAGATCCACTCCATGAGATTACATCCGCTTTAGAAGAATGATACTTTTGAAATGCCTGGTATCAAATAGGTGTCTTCATCCCCCCACAGGAAAGAAGAGAAGCGGAATAACCGGAAAAGCAAGAAATGGGATGAAAGATCCATACAACATAAGCGACAAATTCACTAGTGGTTATGATAATCATGCTCCATGATGGGATGGGTGGGTAAAACATGAGCACATCTACGGGATGTCTTCCCACCACATCAATGGTTGAATTTCCCGAAATGGGATAATCAACATAAAACGATGTCGAACTCGAGGAAGGGGAAATAGAATATCGTCATCTACGAGTCGACATCACACTCTCGAATACCTTGTGTATTGATCCGTCATCCAAGACAAGAAACAAGATCAATCTCTCCCATAAAGAATCATTATCCGCAACGGGGATATGAGATGGAGGGGGAAGATTCGATAGAATTAGAATTGCTTGAAGACTTCCGAGGTCGGGAAAGAGTTATCGTAGAGCAAACTTTCCAATAACAGAATATCACCTTCCGGGTCAAATTCATCTTCCTCAATGTCTGGAGATTGATTAGGAAGGATGAATTCACCGGCGAACTCATTGGAAAGAGAATCGATCTTAGGAGAGAATCAATCGAAATGGCTCGATTTAGCAACGGATTCTACAAGAGATCAGAATTCATCATCAAAGAATCATTCTGTGGAATTGAAGGATGCCTTCCAGCATCTCATCAATTAATTCGATCTACCTTAGTCGAAACAATTCATCATCAAATCAAAGAGAGGATTAGAGAAAATGAATAAAATTCACTTTTGGAATGTCCTCTCGGTAAAATGACTCTACCACTTAAGGTAAAAATCTTCATCGATATCGAAGAGAGGGTTGGAAGAAATTAAAATCATGATTCTTGAAGAAGCATCATAATGGAGGCAAATCAACACTCATCGTCGAAAAATCCACGAACTCAATTGGGTTTGGACAAAGGTCCCGACACTAGACTTTATAATTCGTTCCGAATTCCGTTGCCAGAATAGAGGTCAAGATGCTCGTCCCCCAAACTTAGAGAGTATAACGGGCTCTTTGGATGGTGATTCGGTGTGATTTGCAATGGTATAGTCCTCGTCGAAACATCATATCACAGTATACACGAGAGGGCGATTCCAACCGGAGTATTGAGGTACTCAGATAGCTCTCACTTATGATTTTTCAGCATCTGAACAATTTTCAAGCATAGTTCTTGCACTTCCTCGATAGAGGCGTGGCCTAACATTCAAAAAAAGTTGTCCCAAGCTCAATAGAACCTTAGGAAGCGCTTTCCCAAATAGAAAACGATTAAACTTTTTGAGAAACTATCAATCTATTCATTAGGTCCTCTTGGGCTGCAAGCTTTCCATGCTCATATTGGGATGAGGAGGTTGATGATTGACGAAAATTGCGGGTTTGAAGTTGTTCACGAACCGAAAGAATGAGAGTTTTGACGTCAGTCGGTTGACATACAATAGTCGCATGAGTAAGCCCCTTACAATTTTCACAGCAAAGATTAGCATGTGAAGATTATAGCAGAATCTGCGGGAATTGAAATCAATGCTGTTAATCAGGCTCAGTAAATATAAACTGTCTTTGAGGTGGTACACATACAAATTGAGTATCGTATCCCTAGATAGCAAAATATCATACAGTAAGAATTAGCTTATAGTGTGTGGGGTGGTGAGAGAAAAACTTGAGAATTGAATCAAAAGAGTACGTAGTTGAAAAATCTATTTGATTTCCTTTCCATAAGTGTACAACTAAGACAAACTCCATCAATGAGACGACCACCGCACGTTGGCACGTCACGAATAACATAAGAGTTATCTGTCGTTGTCCACAACCCTAAACTACACATTTAAAACAGAGATAAGACTCCATCAGAATTAAACAATAAGAGGACACAGAAAAGAAATAAACGGTAAAGAGGAAAAAGAAGATTATTTTATATTTGTTTTTCGGATTTATTAACACATTATTCACAATTGACAAAATCAGATAAGAGAACTTAAGCCAAATAATCAAAAAAAAAGATCTTACTCAAACGGAGCCTCACAATGAAAAACGGCACAGGTGACGGAGGTAGGAATAGCGCGAGAGCTTATTCTCCTTTCGGTCGTATTCCTAGGAACAACCCGCCTTAAACCCCACTTTATATTTGTCAATCAAATATGTGAGCCGTAGATATCGTAAGTGACACAGAAGGCCAAGTTTTAAAATCTTTGGTCGATGGGAACTCAGTAGTTCACCGGAACTTATTATGATAATACCTCAGTGGAGAATATTATATTTTGGTATTTTACCAATTAGTGAATTTTAATTTTTATGGACAATTTTTTTATATTTTTGATTTTTTTGGTTTTTTTAATTTTTATATGATATGTACTAATAAAAAGAAAAGAAAAATATTTTTGTGTTACTATGGGATAATGATTAAATAATAAGAACAAGTTCAGATCAAAGTCGGGAATAACATCCGTGAGCAAATGCTTCCCCTGGCATACGGGCGCCAAAAATTGATTCGTGATATAGTACACACTTATATAGCAACCCTAATACAGATCCTGACCGAATGCCCTTGACCAAGGCAAAAGGTCAAATTCCACAAAAGGATAAAATACACAAGATAGAATCAATTATAAAAAGATTCCGGAAGAGATATTCCCGGGTCGTATGTCCCAACGAGGCTGCAATTGAAAGTAATCCTGGTTTGATGAGAAATTGAATGATGGAGAATATATGATGGAAACACTGATATAATTACAACTAAAATTAATTAAATAAAACTTAATTAATCTAACGGTGAAAACAACAAAAGGAAATGGGGATCTTAAAAACTACGGAAAACAAACGTAGTTAATATGGGTAGAACTTAAACTTACGGGAAGCCATAATTAAATTATTGGGAATCTAAAATTATCTAAATTAAAATAAGGGTGAACAAATCAGTATCGGGATAACCTAAATACTAGAAAATTAAGAAATAAATGCTACAATTAAATTATAAAATCAAAAATTAAATGTCTAATTAACTTAATTTGAAAATTAAAGAAAACTAGACAAAAACGGATGGGGGGTCGTTTGAGGAATGCTAAACGAAAGAGAAACGGTAAAGACGCAACCCTAAAACGGGTACTAAGACTGAAATTTAAGAAAATTAAACCTATACTAACTTTTATATTTTCTTAGACACTAAATGACAAATAGAAAATTTTTATAAAAAAGATAATATTTTATTGAAGTTTCTTGATTTTTTATAATGTTAAAGATTAAAAACAATTAAAACTAAGAAAATAGAAAAGGACAAAAAAAAAAAGTTTAAAAATTTCTGGAAAAATAAAATTAAAATAAAGAAAAAGTAACAATTCTAAAAATATAAAAATGCCCAAAAGTTACTAGAATAAAATTAAAAGAGTAAATAAACTAAATTAATTTAAACGAATTTATTAATAAATTAAATAAACACTAAAGTTAACTATAGGGACAAACCCAGTGAAAAGGGAACAAGGACTAACGGGCAACAGCTAATAACCACCAGGGACTCAACAATTTATAACTATACAAGAAGAAATTACACAAACTCCCTAAAGTAGGACCCAGATATGCCAAACTAAGTCCAAAGTTGCTTATATCAAAAAGCCAAAAGAAGCAAATAGTAGAAGGGCTTTGGGGAGTAACTTTGTAAAAGCACTTATCTTTTTTACTCCACTGAATAACAAGAAAAGTAAGCTTTTTGGACTGACCAAAACTTAATAACTTTTGGCTATTTATCTTTCTTATTGGGATTTAAGCTAACAAGATAAGCTACAACTATGGGAAACAGTTAATAGGGCTAAGGGGAGTCCTAAATATAAGCTATGGAAATCTAATAAGCCCTAAAATAAGCTGAACTATGAATAAGCTATATTGACAGTTTTAAAATAAAACAGAAAAAAGGGAACTTTAAGCCTAGAATAAGCTATGCTAAAGGGTGAATATAAGCTCTCAGATTTCAGGTGACTTAAGAACTATAATAACTACAAAAAAAGCTAAAAATCCTAAGAGCTTAATATCCTAAAAAAGCTAGAAAATGGCTGAGTTTAGGTGACTCAGCACATGGGAAATTAATGGCCGTGTTTAAGGGGCTTTTTTGGGCTTATGCAAAATAAGCTCTAAAGAGCTTTCACCTAAAGTTAACCCAAACAGATTAAAAGGGTATGTAAATGACTTATATATTTCAAAATTTAAGCTAATAGGTGACTAAAACCTGCTGAATATAGGTGCTTATGAAATGGGGTTTTCAAAGATCATGCATACAAACCTTTTGACTCATACTTGGTCAAACCAAAAGGGACAGAACAAGTGCTTGGTTAATTGGCTAGAAACACAACAACAAGCACAAAAATAGTGTGCTTAAGCTGCAAACAGCTTGAGCTTAACTTTGATTTAAGCATATCCAAATTTTGACAGAACCATAGGAAACAACTTAAAAACTTATTTTTCAAACTAAAAGTTGTTGACTAAATTGTCTTAGATAAAGTCCAACACACCAGCAACGATGGCTGAGTTGTTACAACCCTGCCAAACGCCATATTTACCCTTTTTGAACTAAACAAACACACCCCTTAATTATAATAAAAAAAAGGCTTATTAACTGGTTTTTTGTAGTAAATTAAGCAGAGAAGGGATGTTTATAAAAGGATACTAAAACTTTAATCACATTCTTAAGACAATTTAAACAAAGATTTACACAGCTAAACAGACTTGAAATTTCGACATATAGCAATTTCTCAAAAACTCTTACTTCCTATTGAAAACGCAAGTATTACAACAAAAACTTAAAAAATAACTGAGTACAACAATTTTAAAACAAACTTAATTAAAATTTTAGCTAAGAAAGTAAAAAACGGGATTTTTTTTTTTTTTTTTTTTTCTCAAAAACTCTTAACTTCTATTAAAACTGCAAGTATTACAACAAAAACTTAAAAAATAACTGAGTACAACAATTTTAAAACAAACTTAATTAAAATTTTAGCTAAGAAAGTAAAAAACGGGATTTTTTTTCTTTGGCTTGTTCTCTTCTCTTTTATAGAGGCTCAAAAACTTCTGGCTCATGGGTTGTGAGAGCTGTGTGAGTACAAAGCTCTCCCAAGCAATCCTAACCCTCCATATCACTTCTCATGATCTCAGCCATTGATGGGGTCTTCGGGTTGTGTGAATTCCAAGTGGGAAGGGTTATAGGGGTAATGGTTTGTGGGGAAAGGGTATGGGTGAGCTGGGAAGGTACTTGGGATAGTGGTTTGGAAGTGAAACCGTGGGAAATGGTGGTATAAGGATTGGCGGGAAGGTGGTGAGGGTACGTTTGTGGTTACAGGTTTAAAAGAGATCTTTGGAAAAGATGCAAAAATGGCCCCTCATGTTTGGTTCTCTTTTCATTTCATTTAAGCCGATTTTAGTTATAATGAGACTTTGGAAAGTGACACTTATGGTCCTTGTTGTTTTTATAACTAAAAGAGATAAAAGGGTTTTGGACAATTACAAAAATGGTCCCTGCTGTTTATAACTAATAAAAGAAATGCCATTTGGCAGTTTTAGTCCTTCCCTTTATTTTACCATTTTTCTTTTATAAAAAACTTATAAAAATGACAAAAAACTTTAGTCCCTAAAGTTTTGTGAAAAAGGAATATGGGCCTTTAATGTTGGCCTTTTAAGGGTTTGTGTTGGCTTTTGGGGCTTTATTGGGCCCAATTGGAGTGTGTCTGGGCCCAATAAGGTTTTAGGCTTCTGTTTATTTAGGGCTTTTTAAGGCCCAATAAGGACAGGTTTTGGAGTAATTGGGCTTTTTCAAGCCCAATAAGGTGGAGTGGGTTTTGAGATACAAGGGCTGAGATTGGCTGTACCGGCTAGGATTGGGCCTTCAAAGTCATCACATCTTTGTCAATTGCCACAAATGGCTGTTGTAATTGATTGAGGTGCCCAATTGGGTCATCACAACAGTCTTCATAAGACCATACTCATTGGGACTTTCCCCGTCCCATCAGAAATTGGAGTTAAGATTGCATCCAACAGTAGTGCTTCAGTTCGCGCTCCGGTTTGACTTGCTAGATTCGTCAGTAGTGACCTGACTTTGTCATTTTGGACTTTGGCCATTGATTTTGGCACGGTCTTTTCCGATTCCAAGCTCATTTGTTTGTCATTTTTGGCTTGGTTTACTGTCTTTTTTTGATATTCGCCTCCTGCACAATACAAATGCAAACCAAACATATATTTGGCACTTTTAGTCATGTTTTTGCGGTCATTAAAGCTCTCGATTTAAGAAGTAAAAGGATATGTGTAAATAAGCACTTTATCAGTATATGTCGTATTTTTAGTGTTTAGCTTTACCGGGTGTCGTTACAATGGTCAAATAATATTGAAACAAACTAATATTTTTTTTTTGAACATCATATTTTTATTAAAACACTAGCAAGACGCTAGAAAAATTCAAGATAACAAAATAAAGTTTTGTAACCAAGTGACAACCAATAACATTATACTTTAATCTTGACTAGGGAGCACCCACGAATGAAAGAAAAGTGAACTATATCATCTAATAAGAGAGCATGCTCCTTGGTTTAGAATCCCAAAAGGTGAGCAATTGATTACTGAAGCGCCAAAATTAACCACCACATTCACTAACAAATACCATTCAAAGGAAAACTCTTATGTTTTTTTTTTAACGGCAAAATTTATAAAACTAGCAAGGCGCTAGAAAAAACATTACAAAGAAATCAAGTGCGGGTTTTTAAGCCAAACATCTCTAGAAAAATTCCTACTACTTCTACTATTGCACCAAAGGAAAGAAGAGGAGACAATATCATCAAAAAGTCTCGATCTAACCGGCTTGATATCTTCAAAAATAAAGTGATTTCCTAAATCCCCAAATGAACCACCAAGACATAGAAAACTCCCAAAATGCTTTAATGATGAACCTGAAGTCTAATATAAGAGAGAACATCTCCCATTCGAAAACAGATGACAAAGTTGGTATTCCAACTCCCACCAACGACACACTCGTTTCAACACCTCCTGAGCCAACGAACAACTGAAGAGAAGATGATGTATGTCCTCTGTTTCCAAAGAGCAAATCGAGCAGGAGAAAGACTCCAAAGAAACGCCTTTATGAGCCAAATTATGCCTAGTAGGCAAACAATCTCGACGAGCACGCCACATGAAAACGTTGATTTTAATAGGAATAAATTTAACCCACCTAGTAGGCTTCAGCAATGAAGATGGATAGATAAACATAATATCAATGGCTACCGAATCCAACCTCTTTTACGCGTGAAACCCCCACTAACATGAAAGAAAAAATACCAACGAACCTTACTGAAAAAAGAATCACAGAATCCAAAACCGACTGTAATTCATCGAGTTGTTGATGTTCTACACCTCCTCTAACAGCTCTCCAAAAAGACGTTTCCACAGAACCCGACATTTTATCAGCAACATTTATATTGTGATCTATTTCAAGAGCGAATAACCTCAGGAACCTAACACGAAATGAAATGTCTCCATTCCATGTTTCTGACCAGAAACTAGTTGAACGACCATCACCTATATGTTTTGAACAATAAGAAAGGAAATCAAAACCTGTAGAATTAAGAACGTGAACTTCCTTCAAAATCAAACTCCATATAGAGACTTTGTGAACCGAATGGGTATCAATCTTATTCCCATGAATCGCTTGAATTACTCGACACCAAAGAGACCCATCTTGAGAAACGAACCTCCACACCTATTTGAGAAGGAGAGCTCGATTAAGAGCGAAGTAAATCGAAACTCCTAAACCGCCTTTTTTCTTTGAAGCAAGCACCTTATCCCAAGCAATCCAAGATATTTTTTTCTCTGATTTGCTAGCCCCTTTAAAAAAATTACTACGAATAGATTCCATAACCTTAAGGACGCCTTTAGGAACCTTAAAGATCGACATATATAAAGTAGAGACCGCACCAATCACCGAGTTTTTAAAGAGTGAGACAGTCCTCCAATCGAAAGGGTTTTTTGCCTTCCTCCACTTAGAAAGACGTAGCTTTCCAACTTTAACACCACATCAATCCCCATGCATTAAAACGAGACATCATCTCACCCACCATAACACCAAGGTAACAAAATTTCTTTTCCATAATAGAACAACCTAAATACGAAGCCATGTACTCCACACCAGATCGAGGAACCCCCACTCCCAACACTTGACTCTTTTGAATATTGATCTTTAGACCCGATGCAAGATGAAAGCACTTAAGGATATTAATAATACCGCTCAAATTGCTATTAGACCATTCACCCATAAACAAAGCGTCATCCGCATAAAATAAGTGAGATAAGACTAAAGACTCATGAAGCTGGATACCTTTAAACACCCCTTCTCCTACCGCTTTATTAACAGATAAATGCAAGGATTCCATAACAAGAATAAAAAGATAAGGAGATAACGGGTCACCTTGTTTGAGACCACAATGGAGGTGAAATTCATCAGAAGGACTTCCATTAACTAAAATCGAAGCCTTAGCAAAACCAAACGTACCTCGAATCCAATTACACCAAATCGAACCAAACCCGAAAGCTTCAAGCACGTCAATCAAATAGTCCCAACGAACCGAGTCATAAGCCTTAGCAAAATCTACTTTAAAAAACATCGCTTGCTTATTCTTCCTTTTACACCAATCAAGCACTTCATTGAGAATAAACGGACCATCCAAAATCTGTCTATTGGCAACAAAAGCAGATTGAGTGTCAGACACTAAATCTGCTATCACCATAGCCAACCGATTTGCCAAAATTTTTGTAACGACTTTATAAACGCTCCCAATCAGACTAATCGGACGATAATCATTAACATGTTTTGCATCCATGACCTTAGGGATTAAAGCAATAAAAGAAGAATTACATCCCTTTGAGAAAGACCCATGCTTGAAAAATTGCTCTACAGCTTCACAGAAGTCCGGCCCGATACATTTCCAATATTTCTTGAAAAATTCAAAAGTGAACCCATCCGGACCCGGAGACTTATTGTCTCCACAATCCCACACAGCTGATCTAATCTCGTCATGAGAAACAACTTGCTCCAAGTCAGCAACCTGATCACAAGAAAGCCTATGCGGAAAAAAGAAATTTAGTCTCAACCTAGCTGAAGAAGGTTTATTAAAACGAGTTTCATAATGATCATGAAACAATTTCTTCACTTTGATTGGATCAGTACACCATATACCGTCATCAAATACACCGCGAATAGCAAGATGAGATCGTTTCTTATTAATGATACCATGAAAGTATGATGAGTTCTCGTCACCTTCAATCGCCCATCTCACTTTTGACTTCTGGAATGCGTCCCTCGTCTCCATCTCCTTTAGGTCATTAAGATTACATTTTAATTCATGCGCCCATAGCAATCAGAGAATCATTCTGACCTAACTGAGTCCAACTTTTTAACAATATCCCGTAACTCAAAAAATAATTTGGTTTTGAAAACAAACAGTCTGAGACTTCTTATCCCTAATCCACAATCTAATAGCTCTTTTAAGCTCCTGAAGCTTCTTTTTAAAACGAATCATTTTATTGTTATCCGAAAAATCATAACCACTCCATGTATGTTCCACCATTTCATCAAATCCGGAAAGCTTAAACCACGAATGATAAAACCGGAAAGGAGTCGGGCCAAAATCCACTTTAACTTCTCGTAAAAGAATTGGACGGTGATCAGATAGATGACGATCCAAACACAACGCCGTGATTGAAGGAAAAAGATTGAGAATTCCTTCCGAGACAATAAATCGATCAAGCTTACTCATTTTTTCCGCCGAAGGGTGCGACCAAGTATATGAATAACCCTCCATTTTGATATCTATTAGACCGGAAGAAAAAATGAATTTATTAAAGAAACTAGCATTACTAGGATTAAAACTCGTCCCAACGTACTTTCCTCATGTTGAAAACACCTCATTAAAATCACCCCAGAGAACGACTCCCCATTCCAGCGACCCAACAAAATCAATATATAATCCCATAACACACGTCTCAACCTAGGCTCTTGCGACGCATAGATTGAAACGATGAGAACCTTAGTTTTATTTGGAATCCACGTCCCATAAATAGCAAACAAACGACCGATATAGTAGCATAATCATTCTTGAAAAATAAGACTCTTAATAAATTTCTTTTCCACATACATAAGATACCTCCATAATTACCAACAGAATTCGCTATAAATGAAATCACATAGTTTCGAGTTACCCCACAGACACTTCACAGTCCATAGTGTGACCAGCCTTTTCCATCTTCGTTTTCTTGATTCGATAAAATTAAGTCTATTATTGTTTGGTTAACATCCTAACCCACGTCCTTTTTAGACTTGTTAGCCATCCTGAATATTTACCGGACATAATATTCATTTGAAAACTACATCGTCTCCTTTATTCTGAATGATAGATTCTATATCCTTTTCACACCCGTCCATAGAGTACCTCCATAGCGTTCTACCAACACGAACCATCTCTTCAAGAACTCCTAACACTGTATATCCCCCTTTAGGTATTCCACTTCCCCTCACCCCGAAATCAAGAGAACATCATCATAACGACTTGGGGAGTCATATGCATTTACCTTAGCACTAATGGATATGTGGATTTACCTCTTGTCTTATGAATGACATGTTCTCGTCCATATTCACTTCCATATCTCTCAAATTCAAGGGCTCCACGTGTGAAAATCCAGGGGGTGGGTGATATCAGCTCTGACTAAACCTTAAAATATATATAATATAGATAAAATATTCCAATATATATAATGCATAGTCAAAAGGCAAAATCAATTGAATACCGAGAAGTAGTATATACTTTCCCGGGTCGTAAATCCCCAACGAGGCTGGAAATGGTAAATCGATACGATCGACAAGAATTGAGTTTGAGAAAGGAAGGAAATGAGTTATGGGAATTGAAAAAGTCAAATAGATAATAACGGACTAAAACGTATAAGAAAAACCTAGAAATTACGAAAATAAACAAGAAAACAAGGCCCGAATTACCGACAAAAGGGGAAAACCTAAATCTTTAAAAATAACCCTACAGAAAATATTTCACATTCTAAACTAACTCTACGTGACAATGACGAAGAATGAAAAAGACTAGACCGCAAACGAGTTCGTTTGACCCTAAAAACGAGTCAAAACAAAAACCCTTATCAACCCCGGACCATTCTTTAAAAGAGGGAAAAGTTATAAAAAGACCCTACGAAAACTTTTATATTTTTCCTACAAACTAAGATGATAAAATACAATTTTCTAAAAGAAAAAATATTTTTTATAAATTTTTGTATTTAATATGAATATAATAAACTTTTAACTAAATTAAATTAAAAAAAAATAATTAAACGTTAACAAAAATTCTGAAAATTTTTTTCTAAAAACTCTACACAATAAAGTGTCCTACGAAAAATAGAAAAACAACCCACCAGCTTATACAAAAGCCGCCGATATAAGCTACACAAGCTTATGGCTTATTTGGGCAAAACAAGTATAAAAAACAAAGTCCCATAGTCTATAACGAAAAAAGACCCAAGGGCGCAGAGGTTTAAGTGTGTGTGGGGATAAAGGGGATGTACTGCTTTGTCCTCGGGTTTCGAGTCTTGCCACCCGGACCAAGTATCTTCTTTTTTTTTTTTTTGTTGTTTTTTCCCCTTTTTTTTTTTTAAAAACTCTAGGGTAGAAAGTGTAACATTCTAAACTAAAGGGTAGGCGGGCAAAGTTTATTAAATTTACACTACTATGAAAACGGGTGCCCCTATACTATGAAAATATGACAAAACAAACCCTACGACATGGCTTATTTTTTTAACTTATTAAAAAGTGATTTTTAGCAAAAACTTAAAACATGAAAGTTAAAGAACAGCTTATAATTAACAACTTTAACAAAGGCACTTTTGACTTTGGTCAAAAGAATAAGCTATAAAATAAGCTTAAAGATGACAGCAAGCTAAAATGGCTTAAAGGCCAACTTTTCTAAGTCTTATGGTTGAATAAGCTAAGCTAAGGACTAAAATAAGCAAAAAGGGTTTAAACTAACTTAAATAAGCTAAAAGGAAAAGAAAAGCTAAACTAATAAGCTATGGAAAAGGGCTTAAGTGACAGAAACATGAAATAAGCCTAAAAGCTAAATTCTTAAGACTTGAACAAATAAGCACAGAAAAAGGGAAATGAGCACACTAACTAACTAACTTAACCTAAAAGCTACTAGGACACAATTTGAGCTTATGGGATAGGAGCTTCAATAAGCCAGAATTTTGCTTAAAAACCTCCACAACAGTACTAACTAGGGTGTTAGTACTGTTGTGTAACAGCCAAAGGTTATCTTTGGCTTAAAAAATAAGCAACCAAATAAGCTCATCAAGGTCTGAAACTTTGAAAGACTTATACAAGGGCTTATAACTCTTAAATAAGCCAAATACATTGGGCTCCAAGTTGGCTTAAAAAGGCTAGAACAATAAGGCCTAAAGTTTCCCCATATTGCACCAGGGGAACTTTAAGGCAAAGTTTCAAGGCTTAATTGACAGCTTAAAATAAGCTGTCCCAAATAACCCTTGAACTATGTGCCTTAAAGTTTCCCCTGTTGCAAAGGGAACTTAGGCTTATTGTTCTCAGCCTTTAAGCCAACTTAAGCCCAAGTATTTGGCTTATTTTAAGAGCTTATAAGCCCTAGTATAAGTCTTCAAAGTTTCAGCCCTTGATAAGCTTATTTGGTTGCTTATTTTTAAGCCCAAAGATACCCTTTGGCTGTTTACACCAACAGTACTAACACCCAAGTTAGTACTGTTGTGGGGTTTAAGCCACATTCTGGCTTATTGAGCTTATCCCATAAGCTCAAATTGTGTCCTAGTAGCTTTTAGGTTAAGTTAGTTAGTTAGTGTGCTCATTTCCCTTTTTCTTTAGCTTATTTGTTCAAGTCTTAAGCAATTTTAGCTTTTAGGCTTATTTAATGTTTCTGTCACTTAAGCCCTTTTCCACAGCTTATTAGTTTAGCTTTTCTTTTCCTTTTAGCTTATTTAAGTTAGTTTAAACCCTTTTTGCTTATTTTAGTCCTTAGCTTAGCTTATTCAACCATAAGACTTAGAAAAGTTGGCCTTTAAGCCATTTTAGCTTGCTGTCATCTTTAAGCTTATTTTATAGCTTATTCTTTTGACCAAAGTCAAAAGTGTCTTTGTTAAAGTTGTTAATTATAAGCTGTTCTTTAACTTTCATGTTTTGAGTTTTTGCTAAAAATCGCTTTTTAATAAGCTAAAAAAATAAGCCAAGCGTAGGGTCTGTTTTGTCATATTTTCATAGTATAGGGGCACCCGTTTTCATAGTAGTGTAAATTCCCAAAATTTTGGCCGCCTACCCTTTACTTTAGTTTATTACACTTTCTACCCTAGAGTTTTAAAAAAAAAAAAAAAGGGGAAGATACTTGGTCCGGGTGAGCAAGACTCGAACCCGAGACCAAGCAGTACATCCCCTTTATCCCACACACACTTAACCACTGCGCCCTTGGGTCTTTTTCGTTATAGACTCAAGGGACTTTATATTTAAGGTCATTTTGCCCTCATAAGCCCATAAGCTGTGTAAGCTTATTTCGGGGCTTATTGTATAAGCTGGTGGGTGTTTGTTATTTTTCGTAGGTAACTTATAGTGTCTAGTATTTTGTGTAAATTTTTCAGAATTTTTTGTAAACGTTTAATATTTTTTATAATTTAATTTAGTTAAAAGTTTATTTAATTCATAATAAATACAAAAATTATCAAAAAAATATTTTGCTTTTTTAGAAAATTTTCTTTTGTCATCTAGTTTGTAGGAAAAATATAAAATTTTTCGTAGGGTCATTTTTATAACTTTTCATCTTTTAAAGAACGGGTCCGGGTACGGGTTTTTGTTTTGACTCGTTTTTGGGTCAAACGAACTCCGTTTTCGGTCTAGTCTTTTTCATTCTTCGTTATTTGACCCGTAGAGTAGTTTAGAAGTGAAAAATTTTCCGTAGGGTTATTTTTAAAGATTTTAGGTTTTCCCCTTTTTGTACGGGATTCGGGCCTTCGTTTTCTAGTTTAATTTCATAATTTTTAGGTTTTTCTTAAACGTTTTAGTCCGTTATTGTTTAATTTGACTTTTTCAACTTCCCAAACTCATTCCTTCCTTCAAACTCAAATCTTCGATCGTATCGATTTACCATTCCAGCCTCGTTGGGGATTTACGACCCGGGAAAGCTCTATACTACTTCTCGGTATTATTGACCTTGTTGATTTTTAGACTTATATATATTTTATATTTTATTATATATTATATATATATAGTGTGAAAACCCGCAATCAGTGGGTCCTAAATCCTTAACTTGGATCCTCCTAGGCTCTAATGGTTTAGATCATTTAGTTCAAGAAAGTCTCCAAAATCATGGTCTTGTGATCTATCTAGTATCAATGCTTCGCCCATTAGCCTAGCTTCCAAATCAAGTTCCATCCTTTCTCTTAAACTTAACACATAGACCCTCTTAATTATGTTACTAGCAGGTTTATCGCTTCTAAACACATCATGATCATTCCCTACTCTTAAAGCTATTTTCTTTTTAAACACATCAATTTTAGCATGAGCAGTAGACAATAATGGTCTTCCTAGGATCAATGGGGTCTTGATATCCTTGGGCATATCTAAAACAATAAAGTCTACGGGAAAGACAAACTTATCAATTCCAACTAACATATTTTCAGCTATTCCTTTGGGATGTTTCACAGTTTTATCAGCCAATTCAACAATTAACTTAGTAGGAGCTAATTTACCTAACCCTAAATTGGTATAGGTCGAGAAAGGCATAACACTAACGCTAGCTCCTAAAACCTAAGGCTTTATTTAAACACAAATTATTAATATAGCAAGGTAAAGTGAAACTCCTTGGGTCTTTTTCATTTAGAGGTAAGGCATCGTCAAGAAGTGTGGTCCTAATTGAATAGGCATCCAAGTCTTTTAGTCCATATGATCCCTCCTCTTCATCACATCAATCATCATACAAACGACTATGAAAAGGAATAGTCGTTTGACTTGGCACAAAAACATGTTACTGTTCTGTAGGCCCGATACGGCGTATCGGCTGGGTCTAATACGGCGTATCGGGGTCGTATCAGCTTCAATAATTGTCGAGATTGACTTGACATGATCTCTCGGGTTTGTTTTCACTTAAACCAGGTAAATTTCCAGATTCCCTTTCTTGCAGTACCTTGCTCATTTGCCCGATATGAATCTCCAAAGCCTTGATTGAGGCTCCTTGATTTGAATTTCCTTAATGAAGTTGGAGTTTTCTTCATGTATTTTTGTAGATTCGGCCATAAACTTGCTCAGCGATTATTCCATTGTTTGTCTTCGCTCTTGATACGAAGGATTTCCATTGTTCCTTTGGTAGAATCTTGTAGCTGCTACTCTATATTGTCCTCCTTGTTGGAATGGTAAACCGAATTGAGTGTAATATGCTTCTTCAATTGTTTTTCCTTCTTCTTTAAGTGGACAATCCTTGGTGTAATGAGGTCCCTTGCATAACTCACACCCTACTTGAGCACCATACACTTTTACATTTACTTTCTTGATTTCCCTTCCAAGATTATTAAGTTGGGCTTGAATAGCAGCTAATCCATCAGAAGTTTTAGTACTTCTAGTCCTAGTAGACGTTCCATCGTGTCATTTTTTAGAATGTTTGGCCATCTCTTGGATGGCTACCCTTGCATTGGCAGCTGTCATAGTTGGTATGGCACCCTTGGTATCAAGAATTTGTCTAGTAGGCACCTCCAATCTCTTGTAAAACAAGATCACCTCCTATATATCTGTTAAGTAGTGTTGAGGACATCTCATCAAAAGTTCTTTGAATCTTTCCCAGGCTTGGTAAAGAGTTTCATCAGGTTCTTGTTGAAAGTTATTGATCTCCTCTATTTTTAAGCAGTCAGGCAGGTGGACAATATTTGCTCATAAATTTCTTCTTAGGGCTTTTGATGTGTGTTTTTACAAGCTTTAAATTTATAATACTAGGAATACCGATTATGACTAAAAACACAACACTCGGGCAAGTATACCTTGTTCGGGGGCCAAAACCATCGCACAAAATATATTGTGCGCCGCACTTTGGGTGTTAATGTTGTCTTCATTTAATGCCTTTAATTCTTTCCACCGCCTCAAAAGTGCGCCGCACTTTTGGTAAAACCGCTGCACTTTGGGCAATTTCACCACTTGGCCTTTTTCTTGTTTGTAGATAATTGAATTCTCTTCGCGTGGCCGCCAGGATCGTGTCAAACAGAGTTCGTATAATCGAGTTATGACCAAAACAGTGAACAGGTGTCGGGAAGCTCTAAGTTTGAGTTTACTTCTTCGTTTAAGTTTCAAATCTCCGTGTATTCTTCCGTTTCATCCACGACACGTATCATGAACCTACAATAGCAAATATACTCGATTAAGTACCGAAAGTTCTTATAATTAACCAATATATAAGTATAAAAGCATAGATAACGCATATAGAAATATGTATAATTTGAGCTTTATCAAATCCTCATACACATAAACTTTGCTTGCCCTCAAGCAAATCTAAGAAAAGAAATTTAGAAACAAAATTCCTACATGACAAGACAAGGAAATTTTTATATGTATATTTTAAAATTTTTATTTTTTTTATTTTTATTTTTAAAAAAAATTATTGGCTGTGAAATTATCAAAAATATTTTTTGTTTTTTAATAAATAAGCGCAAAAGGCGCAAACACCCCCCACTCTTAAAGGTTTGATTGTCCTCAAGCAAAATAAAAAAATAAGCTTTACAAAACCAAATTAGAATTATGAAAAATATTTTTTGTTTTTTAATATGTGAAAACAAGATGTTTGACAATACCCAATGATTCTCAAGCTGTAATAACATGACTAAGCACCTCACGAAGAATGAAAAGTATAATTCATTCAAACACTCGTATGTGAAGTAATAGAGGGTGAAAGGGAAATCACACTCAATTGCTCAGACATGATTCATTAAGTTACCATAGGCTTGTACAAGAAACAAAACTGCACCGACGTGGTGAATATCAAAAGAGGAATTGGTTTTATAATTAAAATACATGTCGACAAGTCCAAGAAACCCATGTTGCTAGTCACGACATACCACAACCCGTAAGGTTATCGAACATCGAAATCGTACAAATGATATAACAATATGTCTCACAACAAACCAACACATAAACTTTTATTCATACCCTTTTTATTCTTTTTTTGATTTATAATCTTCTTTTATCATTTTTTTAGCAAATTTTTTTCTTTCTTTTTTTACTCACCACTCTCACTCAAAAAACTAACAATTTCCCCACACTTGAGATAAGGATGCACCACCAAAAAAATACAAAATACAAAGCGGGACCTCTTCGTCTTCGTTAAAATGGCACAACACTTATAACAAAGTGCGAACAAACTATAAGCAAAAATCAACCAATCATACCAAGCAACTAGCAATCAATCGTGGAGACTTTCGACAAGGGGTAAGGATAGGCTAAATGTTATATATTTTTGTATTTTTTATTTTAGTGGATGAGAAAATTGAATAGAATGGCTCAACGGGTAAACTAGTACTAAAGATGAGTGCTACAAAATGGTTTATATACGGGTGCTTAGTTAATCAGTGTAATTAGCTAAAATGATAAATAATGTATTAAATGGATGGGCTAATTTAATTAAATCCTAAGTTGCCTCTTCATCACATAAAAATACCTATA
>BQNB010019735.1:46795-66425 GCA_026074375.1 Tanacetum coccineum | reverse complement strand
AGGGTTTTGATACAATATTGATCGAATTTTTGAAATGTAAATTGAAAGTGATTCTTAATAAAGTCTACGACTTTGGACAACGTGTAAACATGAACGGGACATGCCGAAATTTTGTAAAAATTATATACTTAGAAAATTGTGAAAATATATTTTATAAAACTTTTCCGAAAAGCATATTATTTATAAATGATAAATAATATACATACTTAATTTATATAAATAAATTAAAATATTTATTTACATTTTCTACTTACGTATTTAATTTAAAAACCGACAGTTAAGCGTGCTCGTGGGAGGGAAGCACTAGCATGGGTGACCTGTCGGAAAATAGATAAATTAAAGATATAAAAACATAATTATCAAAAGGTTTTAAATCAATATTTGGGTTTATTGGGTAAAGAGCCAAACAATACAATAAATGTATATATGATACTTAAATATAAATATATAGTTTTATATATTTAATATTACTGTATACCAACAACCACATTACGATCACTAACGTTTTATTAACAAAGTATTTTCAAGTAAACTTTTATGCATCATTCGCATTTTTTCATCATTCCGATTCTAAGACGAAACCTACATTCTCTTAGGTCGCATCCGTGTATCGTCGTTCGTTTCCGTATGATCATATTTCTAGACGTTTACTCTTTCATTTCACCGACTCGAGGTGAGTTCATAGCCCCACATTTTTACTCATTTTGAATAAATGTTTTATACATGGGGTGAGAAACATTGCTTGTTTTTAAATCTGGACACAAGGAATATACGTCAGATTTCCCTATTTACGTGTTGTCTAAGTAGCATTTAGACCTCAATTGCCCGAACTATCATGAACTGTCAATTTCTTGACCGGAGGACCGGTCGAGGGATCGCGAGTGAATAAATAGATCTATTAGGACTAATTATCCCTATCTGGGTAAGTAGCGCTCACTACCCATGGGGCTCCCGATAAACGGATATATGTCATGTCGAAACTGGTTAGGTGGTCTTTGGTCGGACACCTGTAAGGGCAAGCAAATACTTATAGCACTGTACATGCTACTTTCGTAATTAGCTTCAGTGTCATGAGCTTAGTGCAACGTAAATACCTTTTTATGTGAAGTTGTATCTGTTATAACTGTCGCATACGTTTTGATATCTTGTGGTCCACTATAACATCGTTTGAACTAAACCTATGAATTCACCAACTTTATGTTGACGTTTTAAGCATGTTTTTCTCAGGTGCTTAGCATGGATGTTGTTGCTTGAACTATATGAAGTCTATTGCCGAACCAGTTTTCCAGATTTTATCCATGTTTATCTTAAATACCGTTGTTGAACTTATTTAAGCTTCCGCATGTTGTCTTTTGAACCTTTTAAATTTGATTGATGTAAACTTATTAATATTTTAAATTTATGCAACGCTGTTTATTTTTCAAACGTACCCTTAGAGGTCGTTCTTTATGCTTTGTACATGAAATAGCCATGGACGTCACGCCCCCGGACGCCAAATCGGAAGGGACCCTATTTGGGGGTGTGACAGATTGATATCAAGAGCCAAGGTTATAGAGAACCAGGTAGTATATAACTAGGTCTGGACTTATGTGATTTTTGCATAGTACGTATACATAATTAAATATTATGTAATTAAATACTAAGTATAACTAATATTACTATAATTATATTGCATTTCATTTCGCGGTACTGCATCCGATGGTCTATTCATTCATTTCATTCGTTCATTCACCCATTTGATTCATTCTTTCCCGCATCATGCATGGTTGGTATAAAGGATATTTATATAAACTTTTGCTTGTGCATGTCATGGCTATTTCAGTTATCTTAGTTTCTTTGGATTCATCAGAGGATAGCGTGGGGACACCTACTGGACGAGTTATCATGTTCGGTACTATCCCTACCACTATTCCTGACACCACACTAGTGATTACTCTACCCACTACTCAGACTGACACCACAGTGATACCCATAGAGATACCTATCATAGCACCTACTATACCACCATCCCCAGGTTATATACCAGCGTCTCCTGATTACTCACCTGCATTTGATATGGAGTTTGATCCATCTGGGGATCCATCATCAGACCATATACCACCATTACCAGCTATCTCACCATTTTATCCATCGGCTGATGACACCACAGACAGCGATACACCTGATACACCACCATCACCTACCCATGGTACACCATTCACTGAGACTACTCTTTCTACTCAGAGGTCACCTACAGCATCTGGTGTACTTCTACGTCGAGTCATGGTTCTAGCACCGGGACAGTCCATTCCCCATGGTCGACCGTACCACTACCATCTTAATGGGCCAGTACACATGATGACTGCGAGGAAGAGGGTTGGACCGTTACCTACTCATCGTCTTGCTGTGAGACATTCAGTTGATTATTCTTCTTTGGATGATTCATCATCGGATTCATCATCGAGTTCATCGTTAGAGACTTCTTCAGATTCTTCTGCGGATGCTTTATCTGATTCTGCATCTAGTCGTTCATCTTCTGATCATTCATTGCCAGCATCACCATCGGGTATGAGATCTAGTCATCGATTATGTCCTTTAGTACTGAGTGTTCATCATTCATCTACTATTTCTGAGAGACCATCTCATGATTCTTCTTCTATGAGCCGTTCTCGCAAGAGGAGTAGATCGCATGTTGCATCTGTACCGTTATCTTCACCTACTCTTGAGGCATTGTCTTATGCACGTACAGATCTTTTACCATCACCTAAGAGGATTAGGAGTCCTAAGACAGCTACGGATTTAGAGGATTATTCGGAGGATAGTTTTGAGCCAAATGTACATAGAGAGGTTGGATTGGGAGTTGACTTTGAGGATGAGAGTTCTGAGCCGTCTAGGTCTAGAGGGGCTGATTTAGAGATGGATGTTGATGTTGTGAGGAGCGACGGGATTGAGATTGACCTCGAGATTCAGGCTGAGATTGATGAGTCTTTCGCTTATGCAGATGCTCTTAGAGATAGAGGGATTTATGCTAGAGTTGTAGTTAAGGCTGCTGACCAAGAGGAGAGTGATGGGTACGAGGGGCCCAGTTGAGGTCAGAGTTAAGAGGGTTACGCATCCTGTGATGCCAGAGGATATCCCTGAGCCTGCTCAAGAGGGAGTAGTAGAGGTTACATATGAGACATTGGGAGATTTGGTTCAGAGGTTCCATGATCACACCGAGGCTATTCCAGTCCATCGTGTACAGGTCATTGAGGGAGCTCAGAGAGAGTAGGGACATAGGATTGTTGGGGCTGAGATGGAAATCACTATTTTGACTGAGAGAGTTGCTGAGTTAGAGAGGGATAACATGAGGCTTAGAGGCACCGTGAGTGTTGAGAGTCCGAGAGTTAACCAACTCCAACGCGGCATGGCACGTATGCAAAGAGAGCTGAGGCAGATACGACGGTTTCGATTTTATGACCGAGTGAGAGTTGGCAGATTTGAGGCATGTTCTAGGAAGCACATAGGCTACCGTCCTTAGATATGTTCATTAGTGTTGCAGTATTGACCAGTAGCGTTTAGTGTTGACCGTAGTATTAGAAACTCGTATTTTCTGTATTTTGAAATCAATGTGATGTAATCACTAATGATCGATGATTAATAAACGAGGAAAATTGATTGGAAATAAATCGACGTGTCACTCGTTAAAGAGTTTTTGTAACACATCAAGAGTGTCATGTTTTTATCAAAATTCATCAACCGTCAATTCATTTACTGGACCAAATCGATATCCAGTTGTCACAAGTTTGATTCATATAGAATCTCGCAAGTCACCTACCGAGAGCTTGTTTGAGGTTGACTCAAGCAGGATTTCCATCTTCATTGTGAATACTAAAAGTATCACTCTGATGTTCTGGCAAATATCACAAGGATATTGCGTAGGACTCTTGTTAACAGCTTGTGAACTTGATGATGTTCAACAAGTGTTTGAAATGGAATGTGTCCTAACGAGATTTAGATTGATCTCTTGGCTCTAGACTCGATTAGTGCATTTTGGTTTTAGTACTCGGAGGCTGGAGCAGACTGCCACCTATTCAATATCAACAATCTCGGAGAGAGATGTCAATAGATAACGTGTGTATCTCCGTGACAAATGAGACAAGTTTCTGTTGAGAGAAACCCGAATGGCTGGGAAGGGTTGTGCATTGCATCACTGGGTCCATGATGTCGTTTTCAATGTCAGCAATCAACTTGTGATTCTGACAGCATATGTATTGACTCGGTTTCTGCCTTAAGTTGTGTGGAGGGCTTCTTTGTTTACACCCTTTATCCATACATTTCCTTTTAATTCTTCAACGCCTTCACTGCTTACCAAGACGTCATTACTAACACCTTGTTGTGATTGTTCCAGTGTTAGCTCAATCTTAGTCGGCATTATTCCCATATACATTCATCTCCAATCATACCTAAGGACTGCTATTTCTAACTTTAGATTATCCTTGGGTAGATCCTCCGGTTCTGGTTGGATCATAGGATTGATTCCTAACCTAACCACCTTATGACTTCAGAATCATCGTGAAATTAAGATGTTGTTGGGTATAAGATCAAACCATAAAACCTTTTCTTACTGTTCAGCACATTGAGTCGATTAGATCATATTTTAATTACATTTTCTCCCCTTATTTTAAATAATAAACACTTAGTTTTTGAAATACCTTGTGATTAAAATATGTCTTGAAAATTCTGTGGGGAGAAAATATGATCAGCATGAATGGTTTGGAACATTTTGATAATGTTTTGAATACATAAGAATTGTCGTTGTTGATGTATCCAAGAACATTAAAACTTTGTTTTTCGAAAAACTCCCCCTCAAAAATAGGACCAATTGAAAAATTGTTGTCTTTTAAACATTGTGTGGGTGGGAGTGTGTGAACACACAATTTTGAAGGATTATGATTTGTCATCGAGAAAATTCTTGAAAAATTGTGTTTCATTACTTTTTGAAAAACACAGATGTTAGAGGACTTCTCTGGTATAACGGTAAGGGTAAGCGCACTGAAACGTACACTATCCTTTTTCTTGAGCTAAAAACATTGAATGTCTTGTAAGAACAGCTCAAGACCGAGAAACGTTAATTTTCTCGTTGTGAGGATAAGTTATAAACCTTCCTTTATTTGAAGTCCGGGTTATGTACTGATATTTGCACATAAGCCATCTAGAAAATTAGAAATGACATGTTTTGAAACTATTTGCAACTCTCGCTCGAACTTCATTTACACACCCGTGTCAATGTTAATCGACATTTCTAAGCACGTAAATGTTATCGATTCCAAGAGACATGTCGAGAAGATTCTTTTTGGAAATTTTCTATTTTTCAGATTTTGTATTTATATATATATATACCTGTTGTCCTCAGCATTGCTATGTGAAGGTGGAATAGTAATTCCAACTCTTGTCGTGATGTAGCTGTCTTGTTTGCTTAAGGAACAACTTTTGGAACCAGCTTTGAACTTGACTGTTCATTGCTGTGGTCTTGAATTCCGAGTTCTGAACGGTGATGTCAGAAGTCATTGAGGAAGAACGAGGCTTGAACTGCTGTGTTTAAACGTCATTTCCATGAAGACTGAGGCTTGATCTGTTGCGATCAAATGTCTTATGAAGATTTCATCTTTTGTTAAACCATTCTGGCACTGGTTTCTTAGATATCAAAAATTTCAGCAACCACACTCTGAGATTTTCCTGCTTTTCATGTATTGTGCATTGCTTTAGGTCTATCATTAATGCTTTTGACCATTGAATGACGAACCTGCACTTAAATCCCAGAGTTTGTTTGAATGCATGAAATATGATGGATATCTACATTTGTACAATGTGTGGGTTCACTTTCAACTTGCTCGTGCAGAGTTGAATAACTTTCCTATGGGAACCCACTAAGACCAACAGTCTTGAGATATTCTACCGTTAGTTGCCTCCTAAGACAAGATCTAGGATTCAGTGTTTCTCAGGGATAGTAGGTAGTCTTTTTGTTTGAGAACATATTCATGTGGGATTGTCTTTCTGGTTTCTTAGAAGGCACTTGACTTTATCTACGGGCTTATATCTCTTGGTTGCTCCTTATGGGATTTTGCATCTTATTCTGTGCAGAGGCCTACAAAAGAAGGGGATTTAACCTTAAGAGGTATTCTAAGACGCATTCATCATGATTTGTACTGTAAAGGCACTTTTTACATGTAGGACATTGCACGTCATTAAACTTCAAGAAAGCATTTTTTTCCTATGTTCTCCTTCTATGTGAACATCTTTGTTTGAAACCCGACTACTCATTGATGCTTACCAATTCCTAGGTTTTGGTTTGCAAACTTTAGTGTGTTGGGTAATTCTAGCAGGATCAATTCATACTAAGGTTTCCTTCACATCTTTGTCTTTCTGAAGTTGTGCACTTTTCTTAGCTTTCTCTAAGTAGTAGTTATGAACCATGTCATTTGAGCCTACAAATTCTTTAGGTGACAGAAATGACACATGCTTTGGGTTATTCCTAGAGGGGCCAGGTGCAATCACATTGGTGTTTCGAACTGCTTGTTTTCTAACCTGAGACAAATTCTGTTGAGTGACTTATTTAAACAAACCATCCGACACATTAGTTTTATTAACGAATGTTTCGTTTGAAAAACGTCTCATTTCAGGGAGAATTGAAAAGGAGTGACTTTTCCTAAAACTGATGGTTTTGGAATTCGTTGAGATTTGGTTATTTTGTCGGTAATATAAAACAAAGATGGTTTACAAACTGGAGTTTCCACAGACTTTCCTTTGCATTTCTCAATGAGTTTCTTTAAATCACTTATTGCTATGTTCTATGTCTTGCATTTGAGCTTTCAATTCCTGTATTTCATGATATTGTTCACGTTATTTTCGAAAGCATTTGATACGTTTACTTTGCAATGAGTGGTTTTTCATTTGTTCTTTACATTGTTGTAAAGCAGTTCAAGAGAAAATCAAGTGTTTTTCAAGTTAGAAAAAACTTTTTAACAAATTATTATGAACTTCTTTGTTAACAAGATTCAGTTTGTTTCGAAGCTTTTGTGCTAGGGACATTCACATTCTTTGACCTTGTGAAGATAAGCATTGTAATTCAGCATAAGCAATTTAAATCAGACAGAGAATGCAAATATGAACATGTAACATCTTTTGACACACACTCTTCGAGCAGTTAGTTCATATATGTTTGAAAAATTAGACTTTTCTGATCAAGTTCATCAAACATCTTTTTCAAGGGATTTAACGTACTCATAATCTTCATGCATTTCCGTTTTAAGTTCATGTTCAAAACGAAAACTATCATTTTGTGATTTTATGGAAAGAGGCATTAATAAGGTTTTTATCAAAACTTCCATATCTTGAGCAGTTGGCACCCAAAAATAACTACTAGTATGATTAGACCAAGCTTGTTCACAAATCGTTCTAAAATGATTGATGTTAAATGTCATGTCGTTAAAAACTTGTCTACTTTTACTAATGGATTTCGAAACGGGTAGAAAGGCAACGTTTTTAGCAATGTTTGGTTTTGTTCTAACAAACGGTTTTCTCCACATTGTCTTCCTAACTTCTTTTGTGCGTTCCAACTGATAAAGATACTCCAGTGAGGGTGCTTTGAAAATTTCATAAAGACTATTCTGTTTTGTGTAATCATATGGTTTAACATAATCTTTATTCAATTTTGATCTACTCTCATTTGCAAGAGTCATGGTCTCTTCCCTATTGGGGGCAAATCTGTTTGCAAGATCAGAAGTATCATATGGGATCTCATACAAACAGGGCTTTTCAGATTGAGCTTTCTTGAGGTACCTTGGATTAGCAAAGGTTGGTCTACCATTATATGTCGAGCATTTGGGTGCGAACATATGAATGTATGAATTGATCTGATTAAGAGTATAATTAATTTCGTTTCAAAATTACTTATGTTTGTCTTTTCAATCATTTTGTCAATATCTTTATCTTCCTTAACCTTTAAATCCGAAATGACCTTTGTGTTCTCTTTGAGATAACCTTCCAGTTGTGACTTTGTTAAAAGACTCTTTTTGACTAATTCATCGTGTTTCTGATTGAGAACTGAAATTTCATAGGCTTTAGTTTTCAAACCTTCTTTAATTTCAATGTCTTTTAAAGCTAATAGTCCTAGAGTTTCATTTAACTTTGTTTGAAGAATCTCATAATCAATCGTCCGGTCATTAAAGGCTTTGTACTTCTCAAACTCATTCTGTTTGTTCTGAAGTGCAATCAGACAACTATCCCGACAACTAGTAGCCTCCCCCAGAGCCCTACCAGTCTCATCAAGGTTAGTTCTGCACTCCTTCAGTTCTTGAGTCAATGATGCGTTTGCTTTCTTTAATTGCTTTAAAATCGTTTTGTTTTCCTCAGTATCAAGAGTTAAATTTGCAATTAAATTAGCAAGCGCAGCACGCTCATCAGTACATTCTGCAGAATTTTTCTCAGAATGTTGTCTTTCATTGGCAAACACATTATTTTCATCATTGTTTTGTACCTGTTCCAATGGCGTATCAGTAGAACTTGATTCTGCAGGTAAGACTTTCTGAATTTTTATCAATCTCTTCTTCTGATACAATCCCACTGCTTATTTCATCTCCTGAACTTGTAACCGATGATTAAACCTTTTGAACTGTGCACTCTTGAATCTGTACCTGACTTTCATTCAACCTTTTCAACGTCATCTTAAGCTCTTGCTCATGACTTGATCTTTCAACCATACATTGTGCAATGGAGTCCATGTTTTGAATTATTGTTTCCTTGAAGGGTTGAGCTTCCATGGTAGTGTATGCATTAAAATCTTGTAATATTTCTCGAGCAATTGTATTATACTTGGAAAGCTCGAACATCATTGAATGTATGAAATGTTCAAACTGCCCTTTGATCACACGTAATTCAGAATTGGAATCCTTCTTGTGAAGTGTTTCATTGCTGAATTGCATTTCCAAATTCTGCATGTTTCGAGATAGCACAGACCTAAAAAGTCCTTCATTCGCATCAAAGAGTCGGTGAAAAGCTTATCTAAACTCGTAGTACATTGAGTGTTTGGAGCTCAAGAGATGTTGAATTGTTGTCTTGAGTGCATTCAATTTGTTCAAGGAGTTTTCTTTTAAATTCTTTGCTTGCATCTGCAGTTTCTGTATCTCTGGTTCCTCTAAATCTGAACCCGAAGATGAAGTATTCTTTGTTTCCATTTTAACGTGAATTATGAAGTGTAAAAGATTTGTTGGATCTTAAGTGGATGTGATGTGATTGAAGTTGTGGTTATGTATGCAATTAACGTTCACGGGATTTTACAAAATCAATAGAAAAACCGTGAATGTATAATTGGTTGTTGTTGAGGTTTGTTTGTTGTATGATTAATGCAGTTTAAGTCCTTGTTGATGGTTTTGGATTTGGTTTATGGTTTGATGATTTGTTTGGAATTCGGCGCAGTTGGATTATGAAATTTTTTTTTACCTTATTACCAAAATCTAAATTTGGTGTAAAAATAAGCTAAAAAGGCTATAGAAAAAAAATTATATTTTACTTAATTTTTCCCGCCAAAAAGTGTCGCTAAAAAGGTGTCGACCGAATTTTTTTACCCTATTACCAAAATTTGAATTTGATGTAAAAATAAGTTAAAAAGGCTATATATAAAAAATTAAATATTACTTAACTTTTCCAGCCAAAAAGTGTCGCTAAAAAAAGGTGTCGTCTGGATACTTTTTTTTAAATCAAACCGCTGTCATGTTTAAGTATCAAACCGCCGTGTAAAAAAAAGTTCAAACCACCGTGGAATAAAATACTCAAACCGCCGCTTAATATTATACTCAAACCGCTGCCAAAATTAGCAAACCGCCGCGTATTATTTTAATGCAAACCGCCATGATTTTTGATAACTCGCTGCCTAGATTTTTTATTCAAACCGCTGCTGTTTTGACCAACTCGCTGCCTTAATTTTTTACTTAACTCGCCGGCTTTTAAAAAAGCAACTCGCCGCCTATTTTTTTCTCAAACCGCCGTGTAAATATGGCAAACCGCCGGCTATTATTTGATTAAAATAATCAACTCGCCTTTGACCAGTCAAACCGCCTCCTAGCTTTTTCCTTAAAAAGTGGATCTTGTCCCCTTTCCTATCAAACCGCCAGCTAGAAAAACAATATTATAACCAACTCTCCACGAAGAACACAAGGACGAATTGAGCAATATTAACCCAAATAAGCTTTCTAGCCACGAAACTAAGCTATTACATGCAATACTAAGTGTGTATAACAAGATTAAACACACACTAACGCTTGTTTCTTTGTGAATCTTCCAATATAAAGCAAACCTCCACAAAGAACACGAAATAAATCCGAGCCTTATAAGTTTTGTAATCGAACTAGGAGCTTGTAAATCTCTTATAATAGCAACACATGAACCTCTTAAGCATTTATAACAAGAAAAACAACACAATCAACCAACAAAATAAACCCAAAAATAAATTTTGAACCGTGGGGTATTATGCACAAAATAAGCCACGAATTTTGATCTTTTTAGCCACAAATGAATCACGAATCCACCCTTGAAGCTCTGGTACCAATTGTAGGTTCCCGTATACCACTTCACTTCATATAACACACTAAGAATCGAACCAAGAAACTAGAAAAGAGATGATTTCTAAAGAGAGAAAGAAGAAAGAGAATTGAGAGAGAGAATTGGAAAAGAAAATGAGAAAGATATATTAGAAAATGAAACTTGGTTCCTTTTTCTAAAGAAGACAAAGTATTTATACCCCGACACATTAAGTGACGTTCGAGATACTTGACTAGGACTCGGGCTCGGGTTTTGCTTGGGATTAAACCCGAAACATATACAATATTAGATTAACTATCAAGCTCGATTCCCGATACTTTCCTATTACAACGTTAACTAATTGATTGACCAAGACTTAAATACATAATGAACGAACTTCATGTTCGACTCAATATTTTGAGGCTAACACCAGCTTATCCAAATAAGCTAATAAGCTCTCGTTAATGGGCTGTTGGGCCCATTAAGGGTCCGAATGGATTTTAAAAGTTTTGGTTTGATCCATTAGGGTTCGTTAACTATA
Organism: Tanacetum coccineum; assembly: GCA_026074375.1. Classification (NCBI taxonomy): domain Eukaryota; kingdom Viridiplantae; phylum Streptophyta; class Magnoliopsida; order Asterales; family Asteraceae; genus Tanacetum; species Tanacetum coccineum. Next base: position 55,348 of record BQNB010019735.1, on the reverse strand, counting down.
TTTGGGTCCATTAAGTCCATCTAGCTTATGAGAGTTCATCAATAAGCTACTTTGAGCCTATTGTGAGCTTATCGCTCGAATAGGGCTCGTTAATGGGCTAGTGAGTCCATTAAGGGTTCGGTTGGGGCTTGTCACGACATGACAAGATCCATGTGAATCAAATAAGCCTTATAGACCTCTAAATAAGCTTGGAGTGCTTATCATTAAGCTAAAAATTCAAAGGAAATGGGATGTTGGGCTCTCGCACTGGGCTGCCAAGCCCCCAAGTAACCCGCAAGCTCCCTTGGTTCACTAGTTCGTTCTTAGGATTTTTAACCGTCTCATTTTACACTTCTTAACTATAACTTATTACATTCATTCGATTAATAAGCTATTTTACGGGTTCCTTAAGCCAAAGGTTTCGTTTACATTGAAAGTTTACGTATAGGATTCGTGTTTTTATCAAGAACGACCTCATGAACACCTTGGCTCATATTTGTAGGTTTCTATGAAACTTTTAAGCTCTTGCTCGATATTAGACCGTGGTTCTTTCATGTTAGCACCACACAAGGCATAGTATATGTTTAAGATTGGGGCGTGAACCATGCATGGGTCGAACCATGCATGTTCACGTTCTCATATGTTATACAACTCAGAGTTACGCGACATATTGGCTATATTATGAAAGTAAAGAAGTGAAAAATGGCATAAAGGCTTAGTTGTGACTTACAAGGGTCCTAAGGTTATTAGTACGTGGATTGCGAAGTAAACCCAAGTCGTATACACCCAACCGTGTATACTTTAAGCTCCAAAGCTTGTAAACCCAAATCCTTAGGCTCTTACACGAGTATTTAGTATCTCTTGAACACTTAGAGGGAAATGTGGCTTGTGTATGGGCTTGGTTGCGTGAGATTCGAAGGTGTGAGGATAATTGAGAAAGGTTTAGCTTAGTGATAGTGGTTTTAGAGTTTTAGAAGTGTTCAAGTGTCAAATGTATATGGGTATTTATAGACTTAGTGACTAGTTAGCTTTCCTTGGTCCTTAACCAAACCATACGAGCCCTAACTTGGTGGTTTAGAGGTTTTCTAGTTAATTACCCATGGTATTTGTAATACTCCTAAGTACACTCTTTAATTACTTGCATAGTGTACAAGTTCTAGCTAGATTTAGGAAATCCCAAGGATTTGTGGTTTGTTCTTGGTTAACCGCGGCACAAAAGGAATCAAGAGGAAAAATGGTTCTTAACCAATGTGTAAAAGACTAGTAGGAGACCATTAGGACAAGTATTAATGAGAACTAGAATGTACAAGTACTTGTGAGGATCTTTAGGAGATTTATTTAGCTAGTAAACACCAAGGACGATTTTTTTTATGGGTTTTCCTACCCATACTCGGCTAACTTTGGGTAATAACACAAGATTTGATTAAATTTTGTGTTTAGGCATTAAAAGTGGGTATTGGTTTGAGTCTAGGTAAGTCTAGGTATTTCCGTGGTGTGTCTAAGTGTATTTTATTGTGAAACGTAAGTCATCTACGTGACCAATAAAAATAAAATGAGCAATTTCAATAATTATCTTCCTAATAATTACTTGACACTTGCTTGACGAAAACCTTGATTTTATTTGGTGACCGTTTGCGTTAAATGATTATTTCTACTCTATGCGATTTAGCTTAAAAGTCAAAATTAAAAGTAAACGCATATCGGACTAAAATAAATTGTGATCATTAATAGAGTCGTACAATGAAAATGAGAAATGTTACAGCTAGATGAAGAAAACAACTTTTCAGATATGGGAATTGGTGGGTTTGGAAACGGTCCTTTTTTCAAGAATTTTGAAAATAAGTCTTTTTTGAAAATTGAGTTTTATTTGATTGAGGCCTTTGTGTTTCAGACTGTTTGTGCTGTTTTGATTTTCGACGAAAGTGAGGAAAAACCGAGGGGTTTAGATTTAGGCGTTAAGCGAAACGAGTTGGCGGAATTTAATGTAATGGAAACTTAGTTCGAAATGATGGAAATGGATGATAGGATAGTGGAAATACGAGAAATGGCGAGGGAAGCTACGAAGCAAGAAAAGATTGAGGCGATTAGACGAGTATTTAACTTCTCTTTATTTTTTTTGTGAAATATGCTAAAGCTTTTTTTATTTTTTACCAAATACACTTTCAAGAACATATACATAAAGATGGTTTGAAAGTGTCAAAAAACAAAGGGATTAGGTATCCCTTTTTAGTTTTTACAATTTCTTGAAGATGATCCTAAAAGATATTTGTGTTATTTTCATGCTTTTATTGCAGCTTTATACAACACAGTACCAACACCAGCAACTACTTTGGACATGTTCCCTTCTTGGCCTATGAGAGTCCATCAAACGCTAAGAGTGGTTTTTTTACCTTAATAACTTATCTTTGACCATTTCTTTATGCCATTTTTACTTCATTATCATAATTAGCAAAAAGCAATTTCCAACTTCCATGTCTATCAATACAAGTATACCTTTTTTGGACTAAATCAAACAATTTGATTTTGAGCTATTTCCTATGGCAAAGAGTGAATCTTTGTGACATTTGTGTGATAAGAATCATAAAAGATAAGTTTTTTGGTTAAAATAGTATGATTTATAGATACACACGTTACTGCCGTGGTGTGCCCGATCCGAAGATTAGGATCTATGCCGTCGGTAATAAAGGCAATTTTAGGCGACCACTCAACTTGAAAGTGTTGTTAGGCCGTTAGGGATACCAAAGCAGGCAAACAAATAAGAGACCTATTGGTATGTGATTATTTTGTTAGACTGTTGATTTGATTCTCCTGCGGTAATTGTGCTTTTTGTTTGGCTATAGGATAATCTTGGATATGGATCCTTCTCGAAGCTGGGCTCCTAGGTGGCTAAATAAAGAACAGGTATGCATTTTTATGCTTTAAGAACTATTGCATTTTTTCTTTTCTTTTTTACGTTTATGAACTTGAATATGTATAACTGAACCTTTAGTTATAGCGAGTATTGAAAAAAAAGACAAGAAAATGACGACCAACTTGAATAAGATGATTAGCTCATACTTTTTAATTTTGTCAACGACATATATCTACAACCAGTAAATTAATTAGAATGTGTTGTGTGACACGATCTAAGTATCTTTGATTTATCTATCCTTATATGGGTTTATATAAAATACATACTTGAAATGTCATGTGCGATTTTATAGCAGATTTATGTTTGTTGCAATTTTTAAATCATGCGTTATTGAGAATGATCTGTAACATTTAATTGTTGTTTAGGTGTTTGAGCTAACCGTCTTCAAAAGCTACAAATTACACAACAGAAAGTAGGGTCAAAACATTATAAAGGTAGGATGAAGATTGGGACACCGATTAACTTAAGAGGTATTAAATAGTGAATCATTTAGTGTTAACTTCACTTGACCAATGGTCATTTCTTGACCTTTAGGCTCAACTGTTGTGATCTGTGCAAATGCATTTTGGTTATTGTGTGTGCTATAATCTATATGATATGATCATATACGTATACGAGATTTATCGTATAAGTAATGAATGTGTGCTGATATTGGTAGAAACGGGCATGACCTACAAATTGAAGACCATAAATGAGTGATATAAATCCATGGAAATTATCTTTTTGAAGAAAGTAGTAGTTCTGTTGGAAGTTTTGGTACGAAAAGAAGCATATACTGAGAATGTCAAGAGTGCAACATTCCTCAAAATCACAACACAAGAAGAATAATGTGTCGTTAACCACAACCACATTGATGTAAGTTCTTCCACTTGAACGAAATCGTCAAACTCTAAAATGTCAGTTTGAGATTCTTATTCTCAAGGAACCTTTACGGTTGGGAAGATGATTTCCAAGAAAAAGGTAATTTCTATACAACGATTTCAATATGCTGAATTTTTTCTTAAATGTTGGCTGCTAAGTTGTTTGATTTTGGAACAGAAAAGTAAGACGCTAGAGGTAACAGTATCTAAAGTGCGTCATTCAAGTAGAATACGTAACGACGGATGATCCGTCACACAGTCTTCATAAACCAACCTCCTGGTTTCCCCAACATGAAAAAGGTAAGTACTCCATTTATTTCTGTACTTTCTGTTATCTGCAAACTGTTCTTTCATTTTCTTTCGTATGCGTTACAAATACACTTCGTCAATTCATTACTATTATACTAATGTGTTTGTTCTCCCTCACCTGCTACATTGAGACATCTTGAGTCTTTATCTTTAGTCATTTATAGTTCCATTCATTTTCTTTTGTTGCAGTCCGTCTTTTATTTGATCATTAGGAGGATGAAAACAAACACAAATTCAGGTGTTGTGTCCGTACAACCAGCGGAAGTCGTGACAAGTCAACAGGATACATGGTAATGTTTCTTTTAACAAAACAAGTTTAGGTTATTGTTCTGAATATAATCTTACCGATAATACCGTCTTTTAGTAGGCTTGAGAGGGAGTAGGTGTTGTTGCATCAGCACATAAGCTAATTGGGGCAACAAATTCACTTCTGAATGCGGCACTATTAGAGAGGATCTTACGGTTCAAACTAGAATGTGAGTTCAATATTATTTGATTCATTGATATTTATGAGTTTAGGACCTTTTCTACATACATTAATGACATTTTTCTGTGAACTAACCTCTGACATATGTGTTGTTTGAATAGTAATGTGGTTCATGTGAGGGACATCTCTGAAAATGGCCAGCGCGAAATAGGTAAAGATCATTGCTTTACGTCATTTGCGGTACTGCACACATATAATAATCAATATTTATGCTTAAATGTCATGTGGGTAACTACTACTTGGACCTGATGTTCTGCAACATTAAGCTCATTACAAGGAAACATCTATAAATGATATTAGTTAAATCAATATTTTGGATCCTTAAAGACAAAGCCACATCTTCATATAATTCTTGAGTAAGTATAGTAGTTTGTAATAGATATGTTTATGAGTGCCCCAAAGATAACAACTTTTAAAGGTATTGTTTGATGGATGGTATTTTTTGACATCAGGTACGTCGAGAATGGTTCACTTGCAAACATTATTAAGCCAAATAAGTTTGGGTCAGTTCTTAATTATATCATTGGTAATTCTTTATGTACCTCAGGTTTGTTGTCCTTAAATTTAATAACATTGACCAGAATTTGCTATATTCAGTTTGAACATGTGAATAGGTTCTGGATGGCTTAGTTTATAGTTTATATAACATCAACCTTATTTTACCTCTCTGATATAGTTTTCATAATAATGGTGTATTCGCTAGGACGATACTCAATTGAACTTTTCACTGGACCGCAAGATCGGGAACTGGACTTTAATTGAAGTAATGGTCTAATGTCAAATTTGAATATGATACAGAAAGTATGTCAATAATGTCCATCCCGGAATAGAGCAATGGTAATGTCAAATACTTATGTTGGATTCCTTAACTGATATACATCTAGAAATAGTTTATAATGGCTTTAATTTTGTCTAATTGTTTGGTTGCCTATTTGGGCCCAACCTCCATTTGCTTTTTCTATCCATAAGCGTTTTAATTGCTATTTTTGACAACACAGTATGTTTCAGAATTACATCCCATTGCTTTGCTTTATCATAAACTATGGATTTTTAAGAATTTATAAATAAGATTAAAAGAGTTTTACATATATCAGATTGACAATTGTTTAGCTAAATACCATTTGAGACTAAGTTAGCCCCGCCGCAACGCACGGACAGTCTGCCAACTTGTTATATACATATACTATAGATGGAATAAAACTACGTCATTTTACCATGGGCTATTCAAAAATTATCTGCCAAAAAAGAGAGACATTCCAAAATAAATATAACAATCTTTACAAAACGCCTTCTCTTAAACTTCCAGACCTTGTCATTTTCTATAACTAATAAACCCTCTTCCACCTCCCCAAACCATACACAATGTTTCCCACGAAAACTTATCAGCCGCACACACACACACATAGGCAGTGGTTCCACCCGCCCCACTATCTTATCAATTTTGTATTTTTGAAAAAGATTTGAGTTGAATTACAGGTGAAGGATCTATGCTTTTGATATAAACTTGCAGCTTTTTTGTGGTCGGGTTTGTTGGTAGTCTAAAAAAGATAAGAAAACGGGGTTGCTTTGAAGAAAGTCAGAATCACAGGAACGTTTTTAACAGGTGATGCGCATCAATCCAATAAACTGGAGTTAATATAGCAAGGTTTGATTTGAATATGGTTTTTTTTGGACATTTTGTGATTTTTTTTGTATCAGTGTAATCTTTATTAATTCTTGAACAGTGGGACCCTTAATTGAAGAAAAATTGGGACGCCTACTATTAACGAGCAGATATGAAAAGTTGTTGCAGCCATCAATGTTTCTTAATCTTTATGTTTCACTTTTATGCTTTCGATCTATTTTTTGATTTTATTTTGTTTGTTTGGTATTCGTTGGGTGTTTTTGAATTACTTTTTCAAGTGCTGTATCTGCTTATTACTTTGTTTTTAAGGGTGTTTGTGCATTGCTTATTTTTTATGGCTTATAAATTAGCCCTTAGTAAGCCCCCCCCCCCCCCCCGCTTAGAATATAATCACTTCAGTAAATTGTGTTTCGATTACTTACAAGAATATGTTAATAGAAAATAAGTAAACAATTTTAAAGAAATTTATGGACAATAAAGCGGTGTTTGGTAATACTCAACAGGATGTCGGTTAGCCAACTGTTTGAGTAAATAATGCAAACTACCACGTATGTAGAGTTACTATGGTTAAACACCAGTTTTTTACAGTAATATTTGTTACATTCAGTCACTATGCATAAATTATACCTATTGTCAGTTTTCGATCTCTTTGACCATTAAGTGATAAAGATAAACCTGCTTAAATATAATCTGCTGTCTATCTGACTATATATATCTAATTGTGTTACAGATCCTAATTAAGAAAAAATTTTTCAGCAGAGAAGGATAGAACCATTGGAGCACCTTCACAGTCAAAAAAAATGACAGTAAAAATGGTGCTGAAAGGACGATTATGAGATTGATTGTTTTTTGACACAATTACCCAAATCCTATTTTATTCCTTATTAAGTTATTTGAGTTGGCCACTGTGCGAAATGCCCACAGAGCTGCAACAGAGCCATACAAAGTGCAACCTAAACACTCTAAGACAAACACCATGAAGCTGGAAACTAGAAGTAACGATTTTTATTTATTGGAATGTAAAGTTTTAATCTTCGTTGAGTAACATGCTGCCTGTTGAAAAGTAGAACGTAGGGAAGTCACTGGAATTAAGTACACAATCTTAGATCGGTACGTTCGTCTTGTCTTTAAATACAGATTATCATAAAAAGAAAACTAGTATAGTATACAATTTTTTTCCTATTCATGCAGTTTTCCAATATCTATTCAATCATCCCCTGAATTTCTATGATCATACAACTTTGATATACATGCGAAGATAAAACCACAGAAGAAAAAGTTGTTAAGTGCATCTTGAAGAATATACATCTCATACTTAAAGGAATCAAAAAACTATGTGTAAGGCTCCCATGATCATTACCATCGTTGTTACTCTCATTAGTTAGATCTATTGTTATGCCCTGATTCAGTGTTAAACTTTGCTTTCATTGAATTTTTTTTTTTTTAAATTTTTTACATCCCAATCCCCCCCTGCTACATTGGACTCGGACACTGTCTTTATAGAGAGGTGATATATAACATTGAATAGTTTATAAAAAAATAGATTTTAAAATAATAAATTACTCAATCCAACGTGTACTATTTTCCGTTTACTAATTTTACAAGATAGGGATACCTCGGCTGCAACTTGTAATGCAGCAAAAATTCACTACACTCACAGCCATAAAAACCTGAACATTTTACTAAGAATCTCCATATGCATCACTCTCTTGCGAAAGGAGAGGTAAAAGTTTCGTGAAACGAAAGTTAGTTTAAGTTAAGTAACTCTTTATCCAGTAGCCAGTGGACCAGAATAGCTCTATTTTTGTTTCTTTCGCATGACTATTTCTTACAGCAATTTTAATTCAATAGTAAAGATCTATACAGTACTACATTATGTTGGTTATTTCTTTTTGTGTTCATGTTGCAGGACATGCTGGTATGCGATAATTTTGACGCATTGTTTGTGAGATCAAGACATATGACTAAAGTGTGTCATACATGTAAGTTGGCCATTTCCAAAGTTAGCCAAAACATTCTTAATATACGTTGAGCCTGCTTTTAGCAAAGCATGCGACGCAACTGCTGTGAATCTTAATACAATGCGTTAATTCCTTACTAAAAGCCTCAAACCATTTCATAGATATATGATGGTAACAGCTCTCTATTTTGAACTCAACGCCTTAGCACTTATTGTTCATAAAAAACATCAATTCTTAGGAAAGAAAATATGTGTTAGCTGAACTACATCTTTGGTTTCTTTTGCTTATTAATCGTATCTGTCACTTTCTCGCATTAGTTTGAGCCCAAAAGAAATCTCATGGTTCACTTTACAGACCAGCTTAGCTTTAGGCCTTTAGCTATCTTTTTTTTTGGTCAGTATTTATTAGTTTTGATATAGCGT
>BQNB010019735.1:0-42371 GCA_026074375.1 Tanacetum coccineum | reverse complement strand
CAATCCGATTAATCCTCGATTAATCCCCGCCTAACCGATTAATCGCTAGGCGGTACCCGACCGCCTAGCTAACGCCTAGCGATTTTTGCTACCTTGGATTTAAGGATTAAGTTTAGGGTTTAAAAGTCATGCATTAAGTGCTTGTACCTTGTGTTAAAGTGGTGGTAAGAAACTAGAATGAATTTGGAGGTAAAATGACCTAGTTTAGTTTTCTTGCATTATTGACTTGTATATTGGGCTTAAATGAGTTGTACATTAACTTGGAGGGAAACTATATTTCAAATGTTGTGCATTGTATACTTGTACACATGCTTGAAGGCTTGCACATTCATTTTATATGTATACATTACATACAATTAGGGTTTTGATATAAACGTTAACAGATAAAGCTTGTTTTGATATAACATTGTAAATGGTACGTTAAATGGATAATGTACTTAGTAAAAATGATATTAAGATATAGACTTGACATATTAGGATGTTTACATGATATAAACATAGATATAGATGGTATTAGTGGAGGTTGCGTGAGCTCGTTTACTTTAGAGATGCAAGTTACGTTGCATAATGAGATCAAGTAAATATTTCTCTGTAAAAAGGTGGTATATATATAATAGATGGATATTACAGTGCATCTAATTTAATAGATGGATAATTACATTGATGAAAATTATGGGTTGTTATAGTCTCCCTCCCTTAAAAGAAATCTCATCCCGAGATTTAGTTGGATGCCGGAGTGATGTTTGAAAACAGATGTGGATACTTGGCATGAATTTGATCTTCACGTTCCCATGTAAATTCTGGTCCTCTTTTAGAGTTCCATCTTACTTTGACTATAGGAATACGACTTTGCTTTAGTTTCTTGACTTCTCGATCCATGATCTCCATTGGTTTTTCTACAAAGTTGAGTTTGTAATCAAGTCGAAGCTCTTTCATTGGAATGACAAGGGATTCGTTAGATAAGCATTTCTTTAGATTAGAAACGTGAGAAGTACTGTAGAGATTACTGAGCTCTTCAGGAAGCTTAAGTTTATATGCCACTGGGCCAATCCATTCAAGGATTTTTAAAGGTCCAATGTACCGGGGATTAAGCTTTCCTCGTTTTCTGAATCGAATGACACCTTTATGAGGTGACACTTTTAACATAACATGATCTCCAACTTGAAATTCTAAAGGCTTTCGTCTTATATTGGCATAACTTCTCTATCGGTCTCTTGCAGCTTGCAAGCGTTGTCGAATTTTCACTATCTTTTTAGTGGTTTCATGGATTATTTTTGGTCCCGTAAGTTGAATATCTCCAACTTCGGCCCAGCAAATAGGTGATATGCACTTTCGACCATAAAGTGCCTCAATTGGTGCTGCCTTAATACTGGCATGGTAACTGTTATTGTAAAAAAATTCTACTAATGGTAAGTGTTTTTCCCATCCTTTTCCAAAATCTATAACACATGCTCGAAGCATGTCTTCAAGTGTTTGGATGGTTCTTTCACTTTGTCTATCAGTTTTAGGATGATATGCTATACTCATGTCTAATTGAGTACCTAAAGCCTTTTGTAATGATTGCCAGAATCTGGACATGAAATGACTATCACGATTCGAGATGATAGATATTGGCACTCCATGTCGGGAGACTATTTCTTTGATGTATAACCTTGTAAGGGTTTCCATACAATCTGTTTCTTTGGTAGGGATGAAATGTGCGGATTTGGTGAGGCGATCGACAATGACCCAGATTGTGTCATGTCCGTTTGATGTTTTAGGAAGTTTTGTTATGAAATCCATTGTTATTCTCTCCCACTTCTACATAGGAATCTCCGGTTGTACCAGTAAGCCGGATGGCTTCTGACATTCTGCTTTAACTTTAGAGCATGTCAAACATTTGCTAACATATTCAGCGATGATTGCCTTTATGTTAGGCTACTAATAGAGTTTCTTTAGATGTTTTCTTCTTTGAGTGCTTTGGTTTGAGCTTTGAGAATTTTTGATGGTAAGTTTGGATGAATGGTCATAACTAATGATCTAACTAGGAGTGGTTTGATTCGTTCCATCCGACTTAAGGCGTCTGCTACGACATTTGCCTTTCCAGGATGATAGCGAATTTCATAATCGTAATCTGCAAGCAATTCTAGCCAACGGCATTCTCTCATGGTCAACTCTTTTTGATCAAGGATATGCTGAAGACTTTTATGATCAGTAAACACAGTACATTTGGTGCCATACAGATAGTGTCTCCAAATTTTAAGAGCAAACACTACTGCTCCTAATTCAAGATCATGAGTGGTATAGTTTTCTTCATTAGGCTTAAGTTGTCGGGATGCATATGCAATAACCTTCTCTATTTGCATTAACACCGCTCCCAGACCTTGATGGGATGCATCACAGTAAACAACAAAATCATCATTTCCTTCTGGTAATGCTAAGATTGGAGCTTCACATAGCTTTTGTTTTAGTAGTTGGAAATCCGACTCTTGGTTTTCTCCCTAGATATACTTCTTGTTTTTCTGGGTTAATTCTGTCAAAGACTTTGCAATATTTGAGAAATCTTTGATAAATCTCTGATAATAACTGGTGAGTCCTAAAAATTAATGTAATTCTATGAGTGTAGTAGGAGATGTCCAATTCTTAACTACTTCAATCTTGGCAGGGTCAACATGAAGTCCTTGACTATCAATTAAGTGTCCAAGAAATTTACACAGATTTCCTAAATTAGAATCCACTGGAGAACTTGGCATACAACTTCTCTTTCTTGAGTAATTCTAGGATTATTCTTAGATGATTTGCGTGCTCTTCTTTGTTACGAGAGTAGATAAGATTATCATCAATGAACTCTATTATGAATTTTTTGTTCCAAGTAAGGACGCTCCTCCCCATGTGAGTATAGATCCATAAACAAACTAGCAGCGTGCCGCCGAGATATATATATCCCCCAAAGGCAATCATAGAGCAAGTTCATAGAGAGAGATTGTAACTTGAGATATATGGCCACTGCCGACTTGGGAATATCTTATCCCTGCTCTCTCAGTTCGATTATAGCATGATCTTTTGTCAATCTTCGAGTAGACACTCGAACTTGGAACGTTGGTCAAATAAGTCATTCAATCTTGGGTAATGGGTAACTATTCTATCATTACATTTTATTTAACTCTGCACCACCTTCAATACTAAAATCACTTCATACAAAAGATCCCCTCCTCCCTGAGACATCTTGATCAGCTCACGGCCCCCCGTCCCCTTTTCGATCAAACACCCCCCCCACCCCCCCCCCCCCCCCAATCGGTCCCCCCTCCCCCCCCCCCCCGCCCACCCCCCCCCCTTCCCCCCCAAACTTTGAACGTTCCCGTCCCCCACTCTCTTCTTAGTTCATGCAATTCAGAAGGGACTAATATGTGTTGGGTCTACAGATGTATTGCGCGCTCCTAGAATTAGATCGATTTGCGAGAATTCTACTTGGCGAACGGGAGGACAGGCCAGCGCCCTCTCGATCTATCCAAGCAAAAAATATTCTAGAAATTCTCTGGGATACTGGGATGTCTTTAGTCTTTTCTCGTTGACTTCTGTTTACATTAACTCTGAATTTACGAAAACTTCGAAAACCTCGATGTTAGCCTCAATTTTTTTGAGTCAAATAAAGGAAGTTCGTGCCTGTGCGCGCAAGGACTCACTATGGGGGAGCTTGTATAGGCCTCACTCTCTTATCTGCAGCCCGGCCCCCACGAACAAGGAAGCTCGGCTCTCTCTCTAGTCGAGTTGGTAGGCTTCGGGTCTTTAATTAGTTCATGTTGTTAATACAAATAATATCGGGAATCGGGCTCTCGATAGCTTTATCTAATATTGTATATGTCCTTAGGGTTTAATCCCAACAAAAAACCCGAGCTCGGTCTAGTTATTTAAATATCCCCGCAGCGTCAATTAATTCGTGTAGGGGTATATATATATTTATATTTAGATATTTTTCTAAATCAATATCTAAACTATTTATGATATTTTCTTTTATGAAAATATCTAGTTTTTCATTTCTAAAAATTCTATTTGTTTTATAGTCTCTTTTCTTCCTCTCAACTCTCTTTTCTCCTCTCTCATTTTCGTCTCTCTCTCCTTTCTGATTTCTTGATTCGTGATTGTGTTATATAAAGTGAAGTTTTGAATCGGAAACCAACAATTGTTATCAAATTCGCCTCGGGTGGATTTGTGGTATTTTTTTGTTTGAGCGCTTATAGGGATTCGAGGTTTCGGTTGCTTTCTTCATATCGGCATAATTGTTTCTTGTTTATGATTCGGTTGTTTAAAAAGAAACGGAACGACGTACTTGTTGGTTTGTATTGGGTTCGCATCAGTTGACAAAAAAAAAACGAGCTGAGAAATCTTTCGTGTAGAACAACCGATACGCGTGGAAAACGTTGGACCGACCGAAAATGGTAAAACATCACGAATCGAACGTGTGGACACGTTAGGATCGAAACAAGTGTAAACCTTGAACAATCCGAACGAGTGGAACAAACGAGTAGTACGACTCGAACGAGGGAAATAACTGTTTGGATCGAACGAGGCGAAAATTTCAAGGATCGACCGAGCAAACTTTTCTGAGGACCGAACGACGAAAAAAGTTTGGTCAAACGAGCGGATAAATATTTTCACGGATTTGCGACTACGAGCGAAACTTACGAGGATCGAACGAGCAGATCGAACGAGCGGATGAACGAGCGGATCGAACGGAACGGGTATCGCGAGGGATGAACGAGCGAGATCGAACGATCGGATCGAACGAGCGGATCAAACGATCGGATCGAACGAGCAGACTCGAACAAGCGGACTCGAACGAGCGGATCGAACGAGCAATTTTTTTTGGATACGAAAGGAAAAATAAATTTAGAAAAACTTGTGTGATAACGATGAGAAAGGGTGTTTGTAGTGTAAAAGAGCATAACTTTGATGTATAAAGTCAGGGTGTAAGGCCGGTACCTCTCAAATCGAAGAGAAAAACGTGAAGGAGCACGTATAACCTGCCTTTAAGTGGTTATGATTTTCGAGGCCCAAAAGCTTGTTACCCTGATTTATTGACTACATTTTTTCAGTTTTTTGGAATGTTGTGTTGACTGGTTTTTGTTTAGCTCCGGCCCATCTTGTATTTTTAGGACCCGTTTCAATTTGGTGAGCTATTTAAAACAAATCACTTTATTCCTAGCCAGAAAATTATTGTTTTTCTGACAATTAAATCATTGGCCACTGTTTCCGAATCAAATCATCACCGGTTTATCTATTTATCTTGTAAATCCGTTTATTTCCATTATCGGTTTTGATAATAGACGAGTAAAATCCCGTGAACGTGGAATTACTCCAAAGACCACATCTTCAAATCACTTCATATCCAACTTAAGATTCCAACAAAATCTTGTCACATCCACTCGCATAATCACAAGATTTATCGGTTTAAATCATAGACGTGTAAAATCCCGTGAACGTTAATTGCATACATAACCACAACTTCAATCACATCACATCCACTTAAGATCCAACAAATCTTTTACACTTCATAATTCACGTTAAAATGGAAACAAAGAATACTTCATCTTCGGGTTCAGATTTAGAGGAACCAGAGATACAGAAACTGCAGATGCAAGCAAAGAATTTAAAAGAAAACTCCTTGAACAAATTGAATGCACTCAAGACAACAATTCAACATCTCTCGAGCTCTAACCACTCAATGTACTACGAGTTTAGAGAAGCTTTTCACCGACTCTTTGATGCGAATGAAGGACTTTTCAGGTCTGTGCTATCTCGAAACATGCAGAATTTGGAAATGCAATTCAGCAATGAAACACTTCACGAGAAGGATTCCAATTCTGAATTACGTGCGATCAAAGGGCAGTTTGAACATTTCATACATTCAAAGATGTTCGAGCTTTCCAAGTATAATACAAATGCTCGGGAAATATTACAAGATTTCAATGCATACACTACCATGGAAGCTCAAACCTTCAAGGAAACAATAATTCAAAACATGGACTCCATTGCACAATGTATGGTTGAAAGAGCAAGAGCTTAAGATGACGTTGAAAAGGTTGAATGAAAGTCAGGTACAGATTCAAGAGTGCACGGTTCAAAAGGTTCAATCATCGGTTACAAGTTCAGGAGATGAAACAAGCAGTGGGATTGTATCAGAAGAAGAGATTGATAAGAAGGAATTGGAAGCACATTACGGTTTCATGGCAAAAATTCAGGAAGTCTTACCTGCAGAATCAAGTTCTACTGATACGCCATTGGAACAGGTACAAAACAATGATGAAAATAATGTGTTTGCCAATGAAAGACAACATTCTGAGAAAAATTCTGCAGAATGTACTGATGAGCGTGTTGCGCTTGCTAATTTAATTGCAAATTTAACTCTTGATACTGAGGAAAACAAAATGATTTTAAAGCAATTAAAGAAAGCAAACGCATCATTGACTCAAGAACTAGAGGAGTGCAAAACTAACCTTGATGAGACTAGTAGGGCTCTGGGGGAGGCTACTAGTTGTCGGGATAGTTGTCTGATTGCACTTCAGAACAAACAGAATGAGTTTGAGAAGTACAAAGCCTTTAATGACCGGACGATTGATTATGAAATACTTCAAACAAAGTTAAATGATACTCTAGGACTATTAGCTCTTAAAGACATTGAAATAAAAGAAGGTTTGAAAACAAAAGCCTATGAAATTTCAGTTCTCAATCAGAAAAATGATGAGTTAGTCAAAAAGAGTCTTTTAACAAAGTCACAACTGGAAGGTTATCTCAAAGAGAAAACCAAGGTCATTTCGGATTTAAAGGTTAAGGAAGAAAAAGATATTGACAAGATGATTGAAATGGACAAACAATTAAAGTTTTTGAATGAAATTGTTTATACTCGTAATCAGTCAATTCAGACCATTCATATGTTAGCACCCAAATGCTCGACATATAATGGTAGACCAACCTTTGCTAATCCAAGGTACCTCAAGAAAGCTCAATCTGAAAAGCCCTGTTTGTATGAGATCCCATATGATACTTCTGATCTTGCAAACAGATTTTCCCCCAATAGGGAAGAGACCATGACTCTTGCAAATGAGAGTAGATCAAAATTGAATAAAGATTATGTGAAACCATATGATTACACAAGACAGAATAGTCTTTATGAAATTTTCAAAGCACCCTCACTGGAGTATCTTTATTAGTTGGAACACGCAAAAGAAGTTAGGAAGACAATGTGGAGAAAACTGTTTGTTAGAACAAAACCAAACATTGCTAAAAACGTTGCCTTTCTACCCGTTTCGAAATCCATTAGTAAAAGTAGACAAGTTTTTAACGACATGACATTTAACATCAATCATTTTAGAACGATTTGTGAACAAGCTTGGTCTAATCATACTAGTAGTTATTTTCGGGTGCCAACTGCTCAAGATATGGAAGTTTTGATAAAAACCTTATTAATGCCTCTTTCCATAAAATCACAAAATGATAGTTTTCGTTTTGAACATGAACTTAAAACGGAAATGCATGAAGATTATGAGTACGTTAAATCCCTTAAAAAAGAGGTTGACGAACTTGAATCTAAAAATGGCTGATTTTTCAAACATATATGATCTACTTATCGAAGAGTGTGTGTCTAAAGATGTTACATGTTTATATTTGCATTCTCTGTCTGATTTAAACGCTTATGATGAATTACAATGCTTGTTTCTTCATAAAGTCAAAGTATGTGAATGTCTTGCACAAAAGCTTTTGAAACAAACCCAATCTGTTAACAAAGAAGTTCATAATAAGCTTTTGAAGAGTTTTGCTAAACCTGAAAACCACTCGATTTCTCTTAAACTTGCTTTACAACAATGTAAAGAACAAATAAAAAACAACTCAGTTTGCAAAGAAAACGGATCCAATGTATTGCGAAAAGAACGTGAACAATATCATGAAATACATGATTTGAAAGCTCAAATGCAAGACAAGAACATAGCAATAAGTGAGTTAAAAACTCATCGAGAACTGCAAGGGAAAGTCTGTGGAAACTCAGTTTAATAAACCATCTGTTTCCAAAACCATCAGTTTTAGGAAAACCGACTCCTTTTTCAAATTTTCCTGAAATGAGAAGTTTTCAAACGAAACAGTCGGTTAATAAAACTAATGTGTCAGATGGTTTGTTTAAACAAGTCACTCAACAGAATTTGCCTCAGATTAGAAAACAAGCAGTTCGAAACACCATGTGATTGCAACTAGCCCCTCTAGGTTGTAACCAAAAGCATGTGTCACATCAGTCACCAAGCGGAAAAAGTAGGCTCAAATGACATGGTTCATAACTACATAACCTGAGAAAGCTAAGAAAGTGCACACTTCAGAAAGAAAAAGAAGTGAATGGAAAACTAGTTGATTGATCCTGTAGATACACCAACACTTGCTAATGTTGCAAACCAAAACAACTCAGTATGTAAGCATCAATGAGTAGTCGGGTTTCAAACAAAGATGTTCACTTAGGAGAACATAGGAAACAAAAGCCTTTCTTGAAGTTCAATGACTTGCAATGTCCTACATGCAAAAAAGTGTCTTTTCAGTGCAAATCCATGATGTATGCGTCTTAGAAATACCATCTTAGTTAAATCCTCGTGCTTTTGCCAGATTAAGGACGCAATAATCCCATAACACAATAAGAGATATGTGCCAGTTGAAAAGAATAGTGTATTAAGAAACACAGAAAGACTGATCCCCAAAGGGACATAGGTTTTCACACAAAAAGACTACCCATGCTCCCTGAGAAAACAAGGACTCCTAGATCTTGTCTTAAGTGGCAACCAACGGGTAGAATTCTCAAGACTGTTTGTCTTACGTAGGTTCCAACTGGAAAACTACTCAACTCTTGCATGGGCAAGGTTGAAAATGAACCCACACATGGTTTAAATGTAGATATCCCTCATATTCATGCATGCAAACAAACTCTGGGTTTTAAGTCGCAGGTAGTCATTTCAATGGTCAAAAACAACAACGAATTGACATAACTGCAGATGCACTATACAATGAAAAGCAGGAAAATCTCAGAGTGTGGTTGCTGAAATTTTTGATATCTAAGAAACCAGTGCCAGAATGGTTTCACAAAAGATGAAATCTTCATGGTAATGATGTTTGAACACAGCAGTTCAAGCCTCGGTCATCAATGTTTAAATGACGTTTGAACAACGCAGTTCAAGCCTCGGTCATCAATGTTCAAATGACGTTTGAACAACGCAGTTCAAGCCTCGGTCGTCAATGTCAAATGGTGTCTGCTGAAAATAACACTTCAGGCCCCGTTCCTCAATGTTCAAAAGATGTTTGATCACAGCAGATCAAGCCTCGGTCTTCATGGAGATGACGTCTGTTCACATCAGTTCAGGCCTCGTTCTTCATCAAATGACTTCTGATCATAACCGTTCAGAACTCGGAATTCACGACCACAGCAACGAACCGTCAAGTTCAAAGCTGGTTCCAAAAGTTGTTCCTCTAGCAGTCAAGACAGCTACATCACGACAAGAGTTGGAATTACTATTCCACCATCACATGCAATGCTGAGGACAACAGGTATATATATAAATACAAAATCTGAAAAAATAGAAAATTTCCAAAAAGAATCTTCTCGACATG
The DNA here is from genome assembly GCA_026074375.1 of Tanacetum coccineum. Taxonomy (NCBI): domain Eukaryota; kingdom Viridiplantae; phylum Streptophyta; class Magnoliopsida; order Asterales; family Asteraceae; genus Tanacetum; species Tanacetum coccineum. The sequence continues at coordinate 32,756 of BQNB010019735.1, read as the reverse complement.
TCTCTTGGAATCGATAACATTTACGTGCTTAGAAATGTCGATTAACATTGACACGGGTGTGTAAATGAAGTTCGAGCGAGAGTTTCAAATAGTTTCAAAACATGTCATTTCTAATTTTCTAAATGGCTTATGTGCAAATGTCAGTACATAACCCGGACTTCAAATAAAGGAAGGTTTATATCTTATCCTCACAACGAGAAAATTAACGTTTCTCGGTCTTGAGCTGTTCTTACAAGACATTCAATGTTTTTAGCTCAAGAAAAAGGATAGTGTACGTTTCAGTGCGCTTACCCTTAGCGTTAGAAGAGAAGTCCTCTAACATCTGGTTTTTCAAAAAGTTGAACACAATTTTTCAAGAATTTCTCGATGACAATTCATAATCTTTCAAAATTGTGTGTTCAACACTCCATCCCTCACAATGTTTTCAAAAGACAACAATTTTTCAATTGGTCCTATTCTTGAGGGGGAGTTTTTCGAAAAACAACGTTTTAATGTTCTTGGATACATCATCAATGACCATTCTTATGTATTCAAAACATTATCAAAATGTTCAAATCTTCATGCTGACCATAATTACTGCCCACAGATTTTTCAAGCACATATTTTAATCACAATGTATTTCAAAAATAAGTGTTTATTTATATAAAAATAAGGGTACGAGATGGACATGTGTGATAGGGTAGAAGAAGATGTCATTGATCACTAGTGATCTCAGAGAGTGTCGTTTACATCGCCACAAGTCCTCAATCCAAAATTCTCAATTTGATGTATGAGTGTAGTATACCCGGTTTCTGGGTGTCTAAGTGCCTGTATGTGAGAGATATTGTGTGTGTAGATATATTGTGTGTGTGTGTTCCGATCTAATTGAGCCAACAACATCTTGTAAAATAGTGTTCTTCAGACGATTCTGAGTGTCATGAAGGTGGTTAAGGTTAAGGAAGTTTCTATATTCCGATCTGATCGTAACGCCTCTAATTGACCGACAAGGAATGCTAGAACACCAGATAAAGGTTAATCATCCTCAAAAGTTAGTATTATATTTAGCAGTCACTATAAGGTATGATTGGATGATGACTACAATGTTAGAATGGGAGAGGTCACATGCCGACTAAGATTTGAGCTTAAAAAACAATGGAACAAGTACACATATACACAATGCGGTTTTCCCGCGTATTAAATTGTAATGTCGTTTGGGTAAGCAATTGAACAGGCGATTGAAGATATGAATAAAGATTAACAATGTATGGTTATAGTTATAAGGGTCGTATAGAAGAAAGAATGCCCTCTTCTCCACCCTAAAATAAATCTAGAGGGATGCTAGAAACTGTGAATGCTGTCTGAGTGGAATATGATCATAGACAATGTGATTTTTCGTTCTTGACAAAGCTTTGGAATAGCTTAGACAATCGAATTGGGACACAATATCATATCAGTCTTATGTGACCTAATTAGTGAAATGCAATGTCAATAATCCGCGCTATCTTACCCCCAAATAAAAGTCCTTTTATACGGCACCGCGGTTTCTCACCAACACTAACACAGGAAAAAACTTGTCTCATTTTTTCACAGGAAGATACACAAACGTTCTATCTACTTTGACATCGCACTCCGCAGTTTGTGGCCTTCATTGATTAGGTGGCAAATATGCTCCAGAGATCTACCACGTGCAGGAGCTACTTAAAACCAAAATGCTTTATCGAGTTAGAAGCTAAAGAGATCAATAAAAATATCGTTTAGGGACAAATTCATCTTCGAACACTTGTTGAACATCATCAAGTTCACAAAGCTGTTTTCAAGCGTACCTACGCAATATATCCCTTTGTGATATTTGCCAGAACATCCGAGTGTAGTGATTCTATTGTATTAACAATGAGATGAAATCCTGCTTGAGCCAGCAAGCAATCAGCATCTCAAAACAAAGCTCTTGGTAGGTGAATACTTGCGCGAAGAATATTATGAATCAAACTCTGGGACAACTGGATATCGATTTGGTCCAGTAATTGTATTGGACGGTTTTATGAATTTTTGTATAAAAACATGCACTATCGATGTGTTACAAAAACTCTATTAACGTAGTGGAACACCGCCGAATTGATTTTCAAATCAATTTTCTCAGTTTATCACTAAGTAAACCTCGCAGGTCAAACGGGGTGGTTCGGCAACCTCAATCACCTTTCAAATGCTCAATCTACGAAGAACATATATCTAGAAAGCTCAAGTTAAAAGACAAAGACTTCCGCAACTCTGATTTGAAGCTTTTTAAAGATAATGAAAAAGTATGAGCATGTTGGGCATCAAAAAAAAACAAAAAGATCGCAAGATGGCAAAGACGATAAAGACAATTGACAAAGGCTCAAAGTAAGATCGCAAAACATGAAGGAACAAGTTTACAACAAAGAACGATGATAGAGACCGAGAACAATGAGCTTAAAACGACCAAAAGCAATATCACTGATATCACATGAAGGTGTCTTAGTATGATGTAAGTGTAGTTTAGTCATTGTAGGTATAGGTTTTAACGGGTATTAGTGTGTGTAGTGTCATCAATTCATCTCAATTCGGGGGGAGTTTGTTTGACTCTATTTTTTGGAGTATATTTATTGGAAGCTCGTTTCCAGTGTTCAAGCCTACTTTCGGGGGAGATTCTGTTAGCCTCTTTTATTAGTCGAACATGGAAGTTCGGTCATTTACTACGATGGAACTACGGTCTTTAATTAGTTAATATTGTAATAGGATAATAATCGGGAATCGGGCTACGATAGTTAATCTAATATTATAGAGTTTCGGGTTTTTATCCCTAGCAAATCGAGCCCGGGTCCATAGTGTTAAATATCGCTGCGTAAGTTAAAGGACGGGGTGTTGGGGTATATAAACTCTTTTCTATTTAGAAAAGAGTTAGTTGTTAAGTTGTTGAAAATATCTAAAATATCTTTTCTCTTTTCTCTCTCAATTCTCTCTCTAGTTTCTCTCTCTAAACAACTCTCTTTCTCATGGCAAGAGTAGTCCTTGTAGTTGTTTATAAAAGGTGTAGTGGGCTAAGGATTGAGCTTTTGGATCCGGGTGAGGCCCATTTAGGCTTAGGGACCATTTATGGACTTTTCTAAAAGTTGAGGGGCTTAAATGGAATATTTTGGGTCTTGTTGACTTTTGTTGACCATGATTTGACCATTTTGACTGAGGGTTTGACTTTTCCTGGCTTTGCTTCCGGCTTTTGTTCACTCTTCCGTTCTCGTGTCCGTGCTTGCTTGTTTTTGATGGTTTTCTTGTGATTTCTGATATATCCGTACCTGCACACACAAAACACAGATACAAGCACATTTTTGCCATTTTGTGGTCTGTTTTGGGTTTAATTGGGCTATTTTAAGCATAAATGGATATGTGTATTTAACACTTATCATCTACCATTTAATGTTGGGCCTTTGAGTGCTAACATATGAATGGTTTAGATTGATTGATTCCTTTTGTAAACAATTTCATTCAAAAACTTTAATTGCTTTTCCATTGAAATCATTTTGTCAATGTATTTTTCTTCCTTAAGTTTCAAATCCATTATTACCTTTGTTTTCTCTTTGACAAGACCTTCATAATGTGACTTTGTTAAAATACTCTGTTTGACTAAATCATCGTGTTTCTCTTTGACAACTGAAATTTCGTAGGCTTTAAGTTTTAAACCTTCTTTTATGTCAATGTATTTTTGAGCTAATAGTCCTAGAGTTTCATTTAACTTATGTTCAAGTTTCTCATAGTCAACTGTACGGTCATTTAAGGTCTTGTAGCTCTTAAACTCAGTCTGTTTATTTTGAAGTGCAACTAGACAAATATTCCGAATACTATTAGACTCCCTAGAGTTCTACTAGTTTTCGCAAGAATAGATTTGCACTCGGTCAATTCATAAGCAAGTGATGTGTTTGCTTTCTTTAACTGCTTTTGAATTTTTTTATTTTCATCAACATCAAGTTTTAAAATTGTAATTAAATTAGCAAGCGCATCACGCTCATCATCACATTCTACAACATTTTGGTCAGTCTGAATATCATTATCACACATATTCGATGAATCAGGAATGACATTACTATCAACCTTTTCCACTACACATGTGTTACTAATGGATTTAGGTTGCTCAGAATGTTGTCTCTCATTGGCAAACACATTATATCCAGCATCGTATTGTACCTGTTCTAATGGCTCATTATCAGTTCCTGAGTCAGCTGTAAGAACCTCTTGGATCTTTGCCATAAAGCTGTAATGTGCTTCCAATTCTTGTTCATCAATCTCATCATCCGTGTCTGCTAGCCAATCTGATTGCTCTGCTTGTAGTGGAACACCTTTCTCAGCTTGTTTGCACAGCAACATCTTTTCCTTGTGATACGTAGAGTCTTTAACCCTTTTTGGCTTCCTGCATTCCTTAGCAAAATGACCAAATTCCTTGCAATTGAAATACTGTATCCTGGTTTGTTGCACTACCTGACTGCCTACAGTCTCCCTAGCCCCACCAACATTCACTGTCATTTGATTCCCAAACTGCCCAGTCTGATTGTCATTCTTGTACCTTGGAGTAGTATCCACATTCTTGTTTCTAGAGTTTGAAGAAGTTCTGAGGTTGTTGTTGGTAGGTTTGTAGAGCTTTTTGAAGTATTTTGCAATGAGTGCCAAGTTTTTCTACATGTCCTTTTCCTTCTGAGCTTGTTCAGGATCACTGTCTTCTTCAGAAGCTGACTCAGATGGAGGTGTGATTGCTTTGGCTATCTCTTTGCCTTTGTGTCTGGTAGTTGTATGAGATCTGGTTGTAGGTGAGTCGTTTGATGTTTGTGCATATGATTTATGGACTTTGGTGCTTGATAATAAGGATCTGGATATGATTGAGCAGCAGCAACAAGTGCTAATGGATTAGCATTCTTGGCTATTCTTTCAGCACGGATTTTATTAACTTCCTTTTAATATTGTTTCAGAATGTCAAACAGCTTGTGATATGATACTTCATCTAATTTGTGTTGTTTCTTGACAATTGTCACAAACCTTGACCATTCTGGATGAAGTTGTTGAAGAAACTGAACATTGACTTGCATCATAGCAACTGTCAAGTTGTTTCTTATCATTTCATTAATCATCTTGTAAAACCTTGTGTAGTATGACTCCATTGTTTCACCATCATGAGAAGTGAATTTTCCAAACTCCCAAAACAAATTAGTCTTGACATCTTGAATGTTGAGAGATTCACCTTGTTGTAGCCTTTCAATAGCTTCCCACATTTCATGAACTGTCTATCAAGCATCAACAGTTGAGTATATTTCATCTCCAATTCCAGTCAATAGCAAATGAATTGCTTCCTTTTCTGATTCAAAATGAGCTTTGTTTTCAGGAGACATATTCAGGATTGTCTCAACTGTTGTTTGTTCAGGAACTGCTGGAGCATTGTATGTTGCAGGTACAGCTGGAATTATGACAGTAGAAGGAGTGTAAGGACCTTCGAGAATGCATTTCCTTAAGGCATCACCATTTGGTCTTGTATCGATGTATCTTAAGAAATGTGATTGCCATTGTGCATATCTTCCCGTTGCAAGCATTGGTGGACGGTCCTTTGAACCAGCTGCCATGATGTTGTTATGCATTTGACTGTCGATTGTGGAAGTTACAATTGGAGTAGTCATGATGGGTGATTTAAGAATTATGAAGTGAAAATGATTGTAGGATCTTAAGTAGATGTTTTGTGATTGAAGTTGTGGTTAACTGAATGCAATTGACGTCCACGGGATTTTACAAGTCTATGATTTAAACCGAGAAAAGAATTGAATCTTTTGCGGGATTTTACAAAATCAATAGAAAACCGTAAATGTATAATTAATTGAGATTAAGGTTTGTTTGAGTAGAATTAATGGTCTTTTAAGTCCTTGATTTTGATTGTGGTTCTTGGTTTGTTATGTTAAATTAGTTGTCTCTTAAAGTCCAAATTCTCCAACAATAATTTCACCGAAATTGATCCTTTACCGAAATTGGATTAACCGAAAATCGTTTAATTGAAATTGATTTTTGGTTCTGTCAAGAAGTAACCAAACCGCTGCCTAAAGGAATCAAACCGCTACTTTAAAATTGAGACAAACCGCTGGTAGTACTAGGTTTTTGTTCTTTTGTTTAAACTTGACTAACAAACAAAAACGAATACATATCTATATCCAACCCGCCACTAAGAATTATAGAACTTGTAAAATAAGCTAGTTGATCCTCGAAATAAGCAAAACGAAACCAAAAAAGCTACTTATCTACTCGAATAAGTCATAAACATGAAAGCTAAGTAGTTATAATATTAATAATCTAGGAAGTACTAGTCTATTTCGAGTGAAAAACTAAAAAAACAAACCAAACCTCTATGTAAAACATAAAATAAGTCGAATAGGATAAGCTTAAAATAAGCTTGCGTTCAAAAAGAAATGAGCTACAAATTCAAGATCTAACTAAGGTAGAGAAGATAGAATAGATTAAAGAACTAGCTTAGCAAACTTTGAGCCATAAAATACAAGAAATCGTGAGCTTATTCTACCAAATAAGCTACAAAATTAGCTATTAAACCAAAAATCAAACACCTATCCACCCGAGGCTCTTGATACCAAATGTCGGTAACCTGGAATCACTTCACTTCATTACTTAGTACACGATTTAAACAAGAAAATAGAAAGAAGACATAAAGAAGTTTAGAGAGAGAAACAAGAGAGAGAAAGTAGAGAGAAAATGAGAATGGTTGATTACTAGTGAAAATTACAAAGTGAACCAACACCATCTCCATCCTTGGAGAGGGGTATTTATAGTTAGACATCACATGTTGGACGCCTAGCTTTTCTAATACTGGCCGAGCTCGGGTTTTGGTTGGGCTTACCCCCGATACACGTGACAAATTAGATTACATAAACGAGCCCGTTTACCCTTTCTAGCCTATTACAACATATAATTAATTAAAGACCAAGCTTCCATAATTTGTAGTCGGGCTTCCTTGTTCGGCTCAAACGTGAGAAGTATTCTGCAAACGTGAGAAGAATTGTTGTTGATTTCTCGCATGTACCCCGAACGAATATTCACCAAGACCCAATGACAAGAAGCAGTAGTATATGGTGTGGCTTTTCTTCTATAAAATTCCGTTGTGCACGTCAATGAGATATAGAAGATGGTTGAAGCTACATCAAAGTTTCAGAATCTGCTCAAAAAAAGGATGTTGGTTTGGGGGGAAGCTGATTCAGAAACTTTGTCAAAAAAAGTCTAAGAAGAAAGCTTTTCAAGACATGCTGCATGGATTGGGGGAAGTTAATCCAACTCATGCATACTACAATGGTTCTAGAACAAGTAAAGACAATGAAGATCCAAGCTGGAGTACAAGTTTCAAGACCAGGAGAACTCAGAAGACATCTTCAGCTTTGGAAGTACTTTGGAAGACTTTATTTTATTGTAATTGTACTTGTTAGGAACGTTGTAAGTAATTTTGAACGTCCACATATTGGGGGAAGATTGTTAGCCTTAAAATATGTTTGACTTATCCGGAATTACACTAGTTATCAATAGGCAAGACCCGCAGGGACACAAATATTAAGTTTAGAATAGATTCATTGATTGACCTATATAAAACCCTCCTATACTTCCATGGATGGGTAAGAATTCATTTTGTAAAGGTGTGTGTGTTCTTGTTTCTCTCTCTAGATACACACATCTTTTCTCTACTTTATCTCTCTAATAATATGGCTTCTTATTTGTTTAATCCTCCCCGACCTCCGGATCATCTCTAGTTAGTGTCTCTTATTATTAACAACACTTATAGCTTGAAGCTGAAATAACTACATGTTGTTGCTTTTTGACCTTGTCCTTTGCATATTGCCTTATTGTGTCCAGTGTTTCCGCATGATTGACATGTAATGGTTCTTCCTTTCCTGCTCAGTTTACCATCTTTCGCAAATGGTTCATCCTCATGTTTGGACCTCTTGGTTTTGTTCCTTGGTCGGCCTACCTGGACATGATGCTTTGGGTGGCAAAATATTGGAGATGTGCGCGCGCGTGTGGACTTCTCCCAGTATTTGGTCCCATAAATTGGTTGTATCTTGTGAGAGTATGTTTCCTTCCATGTACTCAACCAATAACAAGGATTTACCTAAGTTTCAGGGGGTGGTGCCGTCTGGTCATTCAGAGCCATATTCCAATAAGCTGCAATAGCATTCTTATAAGGAATCCATGTCAATTCCCATTTCCTACATGAACATGTCATACTCACTACATCCACAACACACTGATCACCAAGTGAACCTCAAACTTGATACTTATTTGTTCCATTCCATTACACCTTCACCAAATGAGCTTCTTTATTGATGGATTCTATGATTCTGGTTGCAGTAGGGGTCAAAGGACCAGTACATTTATCAATCACACCTTGTACATTCACAATTCTCTTCATGCAATACTCCCTGATGTACTCTAAAAGTGTGATCACTTGCTTATCCATACCTCTAACTATTTTACCATTAAAGACCTCACAAATGTTGTTGAGCAATAAATCATATTTGCTCTATCTACAAATCAAAAAATACAATATCATTTAATGCTATACAACTATACCTAATACTCATAAATATGAAAGCAGTAAAAACAGTGATGGCATCAAGAAAATTACACGGTTAGTCCCAGCATTTATGTGTTTATTGAAAAATGAGATCTAGCCTAATGTTCTGCTGGTCTCTTGTTCAACCATTCATGTGCCTTAGGATTCATCGTCTTAAGTCCTACAATACAACTTTTCAAAATTCCTACATTTTAGAAAGATGCAGCTCTCCTAACAAAATCCTTGATCTAAGGCTTGTCCACACCATCACTGCTTCATGTTTTCATGTATGTGTCGCAAGAAATATTTGTGTTCTGCACTTGGGTCAACACTTTTAATGGCTGGAATGATACCCTGCATGAACCAATTCATTAATCAGTTACAAATTCATATAATTCAGTAATTAAGAATTCAACTAGTCAAGCATAATACTAACCTTTTGTCTATCACTGATGAATGTGAAATTTGAATAGGGATGCAGATCTATGTCATCACCCAAACACTGCAAGAACCAGCACCATGAACCCTTACTTTCAGCTTCAACCAACGCATAGGCCAATGGGTAAATTCCATTGTTTGAATCCAGTTCAACCGCTACCAATACTTGGCCTGGAAATGGCCCCTTCATGAAAGCACCATCTAAGCCTAACAGATCTCTTCTGCAGGCTCTAAAACCCAATTTTAATGCTCCTAAACAAATGTATATTCTCTGAAACACCCTAGTAGGCAAAGAATGATCAGTATTCCTTTCAACTGCAATCTTGACAGTGGTATTAGGGTTTGTAGACTGTAACTCAACAACATAGTCTCTAAGCATAGAATAATGCAAAACGTGATCTCCTCTAACCTCTTTTTTAGCTTTAGCTTTAGCTCTAAAAGCTTTGCTCATAGATATCTGAACCTCTAGCTCACGTTGGAGCTGGTCTTGAACTGCCTTAACTGGGATATCTGGATTAACCCTGACTTGTTCAAATATCTTCCCAGACAAGAATTTGTAAGTGTAGTGTTTGATTTCCCTGGATTGAAGGCATGTGTGTGTATCGTTGTGTGTCTTCACTACCCAATTTTGTGTGAATTTGTATTTTCTTACATACAAGACCCAAGGGCAGAGATCCCTTTATCATGTACATCTAAAAAAGAAAGAGATGCTTGACTGTCATCATTGGTACCTGTATTCTTCCTTTTTTTACACCTAGTAGTTGGGCCACTTGATCCACTAGGCCCAGCTTCCATTCTACGATTTAGTCCAGTTGGTCCAGTACCTTGTGACATTGTAAATACATGCACTTTTCCATCACATCTTGCTCTTATCTTGACACCATCATTCTTATACAGCTTCAAATTCCTTCTGCTTTCAATGGAATGCAGGTAGACTCTGTCCTTAGCCTCTTTTGGAGTAAAAAATTTATGGCCAGAGTAAAATGAGTACTTCCACTGACCATTAGCATTTATAACACCTTCCATTTATGTCTTTAATTCTGCTAACCTTCTCTTATTGTAATTTTTTTCTTCATCATTACCAGGGTCACTATCAAAACCATCCACATTGATGACATCCACGTCCTCTCCTTCTAAAACATCATCTGACACTAGATTAGTGATACCAATGTTGTCAAAAGGAAGATACATGCTAATACCAAACAAATGGACATCAACATCAGGCTCTATAATCTCATTCTCTTCATCTATTAAAAAATCTTTGTCTACATCATCATCATCATTTGTACCTGCATCTTCACTAGACTGAACATCATATTCAGTTTCATATGCAGTATTTATTCCTTCATCATCATAGAAGAATTGTCCATTAGTAGGAGCTGATTTATCTTCCTGACCATTACCCTGTTCAGCATCTTCCCCAGAACTCACATAATCTTCAAGTACAACATCTTCCACACTGAATTCCCGAGTTCCAACCTCTTTCACAATGGGTACCTCAGTGCTAACCTCTGCCACAATGGGTTCTTGCGTGCTAACCTCTGCCACAATGGGTTTTTGAGTGCTAACCTCTGACAAAATGGGTTCTTGAGTTCTACCAACATCTGGTTCCTCAAACACAGGGAGCTTAGATTGTGTTTCAACTTAGGAAACATTTAGGTTTACAGGTTCATTTAAGTTCAAGTTCAAGTCCTCAACTCTAAATGACTCATCATGACTTAACCCTGAACTCTCCACACCACTCCTCGCAAGATCAGCAAAGCCTGCCTCTCCATCCAATTCTGTTTCATCAAATGATAATTGCCTCATCACATCATCTATAACCTGACTAGCAGTTGCTTGTCGTGAGACAAAACTCAGGTTTATGTCACTAAACTGTGATTGTATTGTCGGGAGAACATGACTTTATGTGTCAACTCCCTGTACACCACTCAACTATATATATGTGATGACAGACTCATCAGTAGGATGGGTTAAAATACAATCAGGCATACACCTAGGTGTAATGGACTCACAAATAGAATCCTTATAAGGTGTACTTGAATCATGTTGTGGCAAAGAGCTAGGTGTGACAGACTCACAAACAGGTTCCTTAGTTATTTCACTAGACTCATGCCAGGTCAACAACAACATTTTTTCAGTTCTGTTTGCTGCAATGCTACCAGGCTCATCAGTAATCTCCTCTAATGTTGCCCTAAACCGTGGTGCCCTAAGGCAAGAGTCTAAAGCGGTAACACCATGTTCTATATAGACCTTAATCAACTTAAAGCTCCTAACAAGGGTACCCAGGCAACGAACATCCTCCTCGCAAGCCAAAGCATACAACCCTTCATCTAGACTGGTGAGTGGTTTAAGATAATTATAAAACATGGGCTTAGATTTACCTGTGTAACCTAATTTAAGAACCATCATGTTCAGCGTAACCACAGTAAACAAATCGATATCGACCATATCAAATATATCAACACGACCACTGACATACATTCGGTCTGGATACCTTTAAAATTTTCCACCATGATGTATTCGAAGCGAAAACTTGTTGGGTGCATTATCTAAAAATCAAAATCAAAATCAAAACCTAACTTTATAAATCGAAAATAAAACAAGTAAAGAACAATACATTTGTAAAAAAATCAAGTTTGAGCAAAAGGCATTCAAATCATTACCATAAGCCGATTCGAGTTCTTCGATGAGTTGCTCGGTGGTGCCCGTCCACTATCGACGGCGGAGCTTCCATCCCGTGTGGTCCACTAACACCATTGCATGTAGGGTTTGATCGAAGAAATATATTGCAAGTATGGTTGTGTGAGTGATTTGTGAGAGAGTAGAAATATGATTCGGGAGGGAATAATCTTGTGAAATGATAGGGATGAGAGGTGTAAGTGAAGTGAATAATAAATATATTAATTGGTGATGTGATGGGAAGTGTACAGGTGTACACAAAAAAATTTATACTTAGGGACCAAGGGTGCACTATAATACTTTTAATGTGAAATTACAATAGTATCCATCACTAACGAAGCGACTTAACGATCGTTCATCCTTTAAGACCAAACACGCACTAAAATGTCTACTTTTAGGACCATTTTCATCGATTTTCAAAACGGGGGACTGAATCCACAAACGGGGTGGAGTTTGGAGACCAACAGTGTAATTTACCCTTATCTATATATACTAAAGAGAACTCACAAAAACCAATATACACAACTTATGATGCATTAAAATAATAAAATCAAAGTTTACGGAAATAGTCTCTAAGATTAACGGTGCGTTGCAAACTTAATCCTTAAAGACTGACTTTGCAACGAATCAATAGCCCAGAGACTATTTTCGTAAAACATATCAACAATTTACGAAAATAGTTCTTTGGGTTATCGGTCTATTTCAAAGTTAGTCCTTACGTTTCGTGACAAAGCGATAGTTACAAACATCGTTTTTAACTCAATACAGGTATTAATTATGTTATTACATATCATATAAAAGTCCTCTTAATATTGGTAAATATTAAAGATACAAATTTTTTAATTTATACATATACATATGTATAGAGTAAACATATTTTGTAAAAGTACATATTATATAAACTTATGTATGATACTCAAAATATTAATATGATAAAACAAATTTGTCAAGAACTATAAAATCCACGTTCAAAAATTTATTATGTGTATGGTTTTTATACTGTTACTAACTTTTCGAAAAAATAAAAGAAGGAAGTAAAAAAGAGCATGAATTTAGAAATGTTTGATCATAGGGTAAAAGGTAGTTAAGTGGGTAATCAATCTCCAATACCCTCAAATTAGTGAAAAACGGTGGATTACCCAATAGTAGGTAATGACTCATTGCATTATAGCAAACGAACCATCTATGGGTGAGCAAAACCAACCGAAAACCGAAACGAAACGACAAACCGAGCCGAACCGAACCGACCAAAACTGAACTGACCATTTTCGGTTTTGTATATTTATATTTTTCGGTTTCGGTTTTGTCGGTTCGATTCGGTTTCGGTTCGGTTCGGGTTAAAACCAAGAAAAACATGCCTAAACTATCCATTCGGTTCGGTTTTTGTCAGTTCAATTTTCGGTTTTTCTTGGTAAACTTCGGTTCATTTCGGTTTTGAACCAATGCTCGCCCCTACAACCTATTAGAGGATAAATGTTAGTCAAAGTAATTTATGTTAGTCAAAGTTGTTAGTCAACGTAATTTATGTTAGTCAAAGTTGTTAGTCAAGGTAATAGGCCCAAGCCTGGTTTGTGGGTTTAGGGTATTAGGGTTTTCACCATTATAAATAATGGTCATTAATAAAATTATACCTACGGGGTTTACATTGTCTAACATGGTATCATGAGCAGGTATGATCTTGAGACCGAGTCGGTCATCAAGCCGCCACTTCTATACCACCCTGTCAACTCTCTCCATCTCTATTATCAAATCTCTCTATTTCTATTCTCAAAACCCTAGTTGTCGGCCACCATAAGCCGTTACTAAATTCCAAAAAAAATCTCATTTTTCTGTTATCATCACGTACGTTTTCTTCTCTTATGCTGCTGATCTTGCTCAAACATATACCATATGTTTGATTTAGTTTTGTTATTTTCTGCCTTATTTAATTTGAGGCATCTTAGCATGCGGCTATGACCCTGCTCTTTATTTAATTTCTCTAAAGGTATTCTCTTTTGTTTCCATCTGCTTCCTTGCGTTCTTTTCCAATCTCTCATTTTTTCTCTTTTCATTTAACAAATCTCAACAACAACAAATAAAAGAAAATTAATTTTCTCAAGCCTTCTCAATACGTTTTTTTTCCTTTTCAAATAGCTTTCTCCTCAATCCTTCTTAAGCAAATCAATCTCCTTTTGGTTTTATTTGTTTTTCATAGTCATTCTAATCACAGGTTTTATTTACTTTCATTCTTAACTTTTGTTTCCTTCTTAAAAAAAGAAGTTTTGGGTATTACAGCTTCCTACGCAAGTACAAGATTACAACAACAATCAACAAATCAAGTTTCTCGAAAGATAGAGGATTTATCGCCTCTTGCAAAGTTTAACTCAGTTAGATCGTTCGAAGACCCCCCCTCCAACTGCGAGGGTGTATTAGAGGATAAATGTTAGTCAAAGTAATTTATGTTAGTCAAAGTAATTTATGTTAGTCAAAGTTGTTAGTCAAGGTAATAGGCCCAAACCCGATTTGTGGGCTTAAGGTATTAGGGTTTTCACCATTATAAATAATGGTCATTAATAAAATTATACCTACGAGGTTTACATTGTCTAACACAACCATCATTAATCATTACTATTGTCATTCTTGCCCAACTATACATCTAACCAAGCACACCTTAAATGTTTTGTTTTTAGCGGCTATAAATAAACAACAAGTGTGATACTCGGGTGTTGCTCGATACAACTTTTTCGTTGATGAAGTTTGTTTAAGTTAAACGTTGTTTAAATTTACGGTTAGAAAGATAAATGATCAAACATATCAATGTCACATCAACATGATTGTTTGTAGCTTAATCCGCATCATATATATTAAGAGGAAAAGAAAGCTTTGTAAACTAACAATTATAATGCCATACTAGAGTTGTGATGGACCAACTATAACAAATGATTCAAAAAACATTTTAAATTGTGCGTCGCTCACGTCAACATATAAATAAATATAACAAATTATAAACAAATAAAAAAATAAAAGATTATTTAAACTAAGTAACGCTATCTTATATTGTATCATTACCCAAATATAACATGTAATACCCGTGTATTACTCCGATAATCTCCAGCTAGGAATATGTAGCAATTATACTATGAAATTATACACTAAACTTTGTACGTTAAGTGTATTACATTTTTAGTTGTCATAACTTATAAATAAGTCATATATAAAATAAAATAATAAAGATTTTCATATCTTAAGCCTTTTACAGATAAACCATGTGTTAAAATAAAAAAACAACATTTCAAAATATTGGTAAAGAAGTTGACTTAATCTTGATCTGATTTTATACGGCTCATATTGAATATTAAGTTGGTTCAACGACTTATAAGACATGTTATGTCATCATTCTTTCTCTCTGCTCCGTCCGAAATATATAGTATAATCCTATCCAACTTCCTTGTTTCATATTAAGTGGGTGTCCAGGAGTGCGTTTCTAAGCAGATTATTTCGTTATGAAACCGCAATTAATCAATTTTGAGTGTTTAGCGACATTTTTAGCGATTACCCAATGCTATAAATTACAAAAATGCCCCATATTTATTATTTACCTTTTTGTTTTGTTCTTCTTCTTCATCAATAAATTTGACTCGTGCTTCATTTTAGTAACATGGACAAAATTTCTTCAGTGCTTTACCAAAAATTGTGATGATTAATATTGAGCTTGCATATGGAATGGTTTGATTTATGAAAATTTTCTGAATGATTTGGTTGGTGAGCTCAGCATAATCAAATTCATAGCTTTATTTCTAGATCATATTTGTAAGAGTTGATTATCTTATTTTTATTTTAGGTTTTCAAAACGCATAATTTATTAGCTTAGGGGTGAGCAACGGTCAAAAACCGGACCGGACCGGACCGAGACCGAAATGGTCTAAAAAGCCGGACCGTGGACCGGACCAAAATGGTCCGGGTCGGTCCGGTCCTATAAGGCTTAATCTCGGGTTTTTGGTCGGACCGGACCGACCGGACCGAAGACCGAATTGGTCCAAAACCCCGGACCGCGGTCCGGTCCGGTCGGTCCGGTTTTCCGGTCCGGTCCGGGGAAGAAGTTACGTCCTTCCCGGTCCCATCCGTTCTAGGTTTGCCCAGCGCCGCTATATTAGGCTTTGGCCCAAATGATTTACATTACCAATTTCTTACTTGAAAATAGAAAGACAAACTCATACAAAGTGCATGCACACAGGCTGAACTCGACCAAACAGATGCTCAACAAGTAAAAAAAAAAACACACACACACACAAATTGATGACCGTTCGGCACAAAACCGATCCTGAAACATCAGAATCTCCGACTACTATGGTTAAACTAACCCAACGGCAGCCAAACACTTTCGTAGACAAGTCCACTCCACTCATTCTCCACGGCTTGGGATCCAGTTTCGCATTCCATTCTCCTTCTTTTACGCTTCTTTCGTGTTTTTTACTTCGACTAGGCTTCTACATCGTATCCACTCTCTTATCTCTCTCTGGTATCTATATCTTACAGCTCTTTCGTCCTTCTTGTCGCCTCAAGTTGACCCTGAACTCCAAGACGATGGTCTTTCTTTGCCCACACTATCCAGAAGAGTTTCAGGCCCTTTGTTAGACGCTTGCCCTATTTTTAAAAGTTTCTGCAGTTTTTAATTTAACCCCCCGCGCAATTGTGTAGTTTCTATCCAGTTTTTCTGATAGAGTTTCTTAGAGGGGAGGTTCTTTCTGATATAGATGAGGATACAATAATATACTATCATACCTAAACTACATTGAAAGCGGGTTGAGGAGATAACCTTTGCGTTATAAAACACCGATGTGTGGTGTTGGGGGGTGGGGAGGGGGTTTTGTGGAAATTATTCTGCGAGAGAGAGTAGAGCGTCTTGATTATATTGATGTAAATCTGTGCTTGTGAAAGATTGATTTTTTAGGTTGTGGTGGTGTTTGGGTTGAGGGTTGACTATTGGAATTTGCCTTAATTTGGGGTCTATGAATGTATCCATTACGGGTTCTATGCTAGTTTTGTATTTCATTTAAAGCACAAGGTGCCCGTGAGCCTTAGGGATCGCGTTATAGCCAAAAGTGCTGCCACATTATCACTTTTTTCTTATAACTCGGAACCAATAACTTTATCCAAAAACACATTCCTTCCATCACTCAAGTTATAGGACACCCCCTGGTCACACGTAACCCAATAAAACACACATACAACACACACAAAAGTAAGAAAAAAAAGGGATAACTTGGCTGTTAGTTTTGGCGCGAGGTCCGGTGTGGGGCTCGTGTTATAGGTTTGCGTTTTCGGATGGCGCAAGGCAAAAAGATCCCCCACATCGGGTGCTCTTATTGTGATTATTGATAGACATATTTTGTAATATACTTTATTATTATCAGTGAATTACATTGCTAACATTGAAATCTAATAGAACCTGAAGACTATCTAAATAATCTCGGGCTGTTGAATTACACTAAACCTGATCTGTTTGTAGTTTTTTTTTTATATAAAGTTTCGACTTTGATAATGTATTTGTAGCTCTTTGATGAATTGATGTTTTGTGATGTTTGGTTGCATGTGAATGGGTTTTTTGTGATGAATTGATTTTTAGAGTTGTGTGATTGAATTTGGGATGGTGGCGGTGTTTGTTATAGGGGTTGACTATTGGATTTGGTGTCTATGAATGTATCTATTAAGTAATTTTAAATCGCATACACAATTGTATAGATGTGCTTAGCGTTTATTAGGGTTTAGATATTAATCGTTATTCTATATAAATTGTAATCATGAACCCTATCTTATATACTACCATAATTACACAATAAGGATTAGAAGCTACCATGAAATCTTAGAATCCCGTAGGCTATCTATATAATCTCGGTCTGTTGAATTACGCAAAACCCTTATCTGTTTATAGTTTTCTGAGTTTAGTTTTGAATTTGGTGATATGATTTGTAGATCTTGATTGGATTTAGTATTGTGATGTTTTGTGGTTATGTGATCGGAATTATGTGAAAGATTGATTTTTTAGGTTGCTGATTGGGGTTACGGTGGTGTTTGGGTTTGGGGTTGAACTAATAATTGGCTTTGACTTGATCTGGGTTTTGTGCAGTTGTGAATACTAATGTTTGATTAGTATTGTCGACTTGTTAGTTGTTATTGTGGCTCTGTAACATCTGTTAATCGAATCGTGTAAAATTCTATGTGCTCTTTAATCTCCCTGATTTTATATTTGAGTTGTCATTGTTATATACTAATTGCGCGTTATGAATCGCTGAATGCTTGTTTTTCATGATTCTCAAATATATGACATTCAATCTATATAGGCAACTACTAAAAATGTGCTCTAAACCTAGATCACATAAATTACTATAGACATAAGTCAATGCGGGATCCCCAACAATAATGAGATATGAACTCCCTGTTTACCGAAGAGAGAGCATAAAGAAAGATAAACTCATTGATAAAATTATATGCCTCCTTAACAATGCACCATCAAGTCCTTTTAAGATAGACTCTTGACAGCACTGGATATCATCTGTGCTAGGACCCGGCATGCAATATTTTGTTTATGAAATTCGCCATAAGTATTAGTAATTAAGATAAGTAAATAAAAGTCGTAAGTTGATGTTGACTGGTGTTTGTGAAACCTTTCATTTTAGGTTGTTTGCGTCATCATGTGATTATATGAGATGGCTCTGTTTAGTGTCGGGCATTGCGAACTGATTAAAAATGTGCTACGAGCCTAGAAACAATTAATTCTTTTTTGTGAATGAAATTCAACGCAAAATGCTCAAAACATATCGAGTAGAAATTAAGTTAAAAGATTTATACATCAATTATATACATTTTCATCAGTATAAAGAAGGCCTTAGATAGTGTAATATGCACTCAGTTTCAAGTAGTCTAATGAGGATGTAGAATTATTAGGTTTACTTAATCATACATCATAAATTATACATAACAATATAACAATGAACTATCTCAGTTTTGAACTGATGCAAGTGTTTCACGATAGATTAAGGAGGGAAGGAAATCTCCAGCTAGATCCAATAGGAGCAAGGATGTGTGGTGTGTGCAAACTACAAAAGTCACGTTAGTCTGCTGTGATCATGTATCTATATGTGAATGCAGTTTTTTCATGGTTTCCCAACATTTGTTGTGATAAAAGATATGACTTTCGGTATCAGAGAACTTATCAAAATATGACCTAAATCTTGAACAAACAAGCCATTATGATAAAAGTAGTTCAATGCAAGAATCTCCGATACTAATAGAGTTAATTATTAGTGTTATGCAATTGATAAATTTAATATAGCCTCCTCAGTCTAAGAGGAACATCCTCAGTTCTGAAGCGATCCGCCATGATAGTAGTTACAAGATGGAGTATTGATGACAATGAAATCTCAGGTAGCTCAATAGGGAGGAACTGCTAATTTCTCAATACCTTATATTTTGTCATCATGGAGAAATGGAATCCTAATGGACAGGGCGTGGCGAAGGGGGGGCGGTGGGAGGAGAGTTGGGTTCACCGAGGGACCAGGTGCGGACGGGGCGGTGGGAGACAATTTCAAGATTGTGGTATGGTGACTGATGAAATTGATTGCATATAAGTGAGAGCATTAATTGGAATTACGGGAAAGGGGAGTTGGGGGTAACTGTTATGGAGTTGATTGTAATCTTGAGCATGCGAACAATTGGAAACAATATATGATCGCTAAAAATAAAATCCAAATCTTAGATTAAAACATCATACACTTTCCATTTCATCCATTACGTTGAGCCAACGCGTTTACTGATAAATCACTATTTTTTCTCAGACCAAATTATTGAAGGAAATGTTGCTTACCATGGCCGGGTTGGGTAATGGCTCAAAGCAGGCAGGGGCGGGCGGTTAACCTGGAACATATTTTGTACAATTGTTTATATATCGAGTCTAATTTTTTATTAAGGCGATTAAGTAGGCTGCATGCATTAATAATACAATTAAGTAACTTTTTACCTATTTAAGCTGTTTACTTAGCAAAATTGTTGGAACTTTAAGCATTTTACTCTGTTGAACTAGAAAATTATCTGAATCGACTCGTGCATGAGTAAAAGGACCGATATTTCCAGCTCAACTGCTCACACTTTTTATGTTTACAACTATCCTTACATTTATGGCTTTGTTTCATATAATTGGTATGTTTATTATAATTGGTAAATATCATTTTGCTTGGAAATTGATGATTTACAATTGATGAATGATGATATTGTTTGTTTCTTCGCTTGAATGCAAGGTATTCACTACAAGACCTTCTGCATCGCATTTATGCCTGACTTTTTCAGTATGTTATACTGCCTGTATTTTGGCCAATTCTGTTGTTCTATTGGCTGGTATTGTTCGTTTCAACAATGAAGAGGCAAATAATGCATATGGTCAAATATAGATATGTCCCCTTCTCCTTTGGCAAACGGGTAGCTACAAAACTCTTATATAGAAGTTAATTTCAATTTTTATATGAAAAATTGCACCGTTTATTTGAATCCTCTTATGTTTTTGCAGAAATACACAGGAAAGAAAGCAGAGTTTGAATGATAGCAGCCTCTGGAAGACCTTGAAGCTTTGGTTAGTTAACTTGAAATATTGAGTGGCTAAAATTCTTTTCAATCGTCAAATTTCACATAGAACAACTGTTATGAAGGATCTTCTTTAGGGGGACCAGGGATATGTGAAATCCAGTTGGCCCAAGTGATGGAAAGTGATTGTTTTGTCCTTAGCAATTCCATTTATATTTATAGATCTGTTTTGAAATTTTGACTACATGCACATCCAGGGCACCTTTTTTGTTCTAGTAAATTAATGGTGATTCTTCTATTATTAAGTCATTATTTGTCTTTATTCCGTCTCTGTTGAAGTCATCATCTTTTCCGTTCTTATCTTTATTTGCAACACAAAAAAACGTTTTCTTTTGTAGTTGTAGCAACAAAGAATAGGTGGTAAATTTGACACAATTAAACAAATTGATTTATTGGGGTCCGTTTGTGTTTTACCTTTAACAGGTCAAAATAGCCAAAATGAAAACGCGTCAAATGGGTTGAACGGGTAGAAGTCGCCCTCTTGTTACATTTTAAGTCAAATCTATGTTATTGTTACTGTAAAAAGGTGATCTGTGCAATTAATTTTTACACAACAATTATGTAGTAAAAGTACCAATTTGGACAAAAGGTTTTGGGTCAGTCCAACCTGACCTTTTGTTAAGAGTGCTGGGTATCCTGGCACCAAGCCAAACCCAAGCCATGACACGCAGCTCCAACCCTCCCTCACACCCCACCCCCACCCCCATGCCCAAATTTGTTGAGAGTGCGATAAAATAGGTGTTTACCGATGAGTTGGTAAGGAAGTTCTACCCAAAAGTAGGTTTGGCTTGAGCCATTGTACCTAGCACTCTAACAAATACTAAAAGTATACCTTCTGTGAACAAATACTAAAACCTATACATTGTGACCCGAGCCAATTTTGACCCATTTGACCTGCACATTGTGCAACCTCTGCAAAGTTTCCATCTTTAATTGTGTATCACTAACTAAGAACCAAGAACCAAAGATGGACCATCGGGTCCGGTGCCAAAAGCACCCATTCTGCATCTTCCTCGAAAGAGGGATGAGAGTGGTTGTTAAGTATATTCACACTTGTGGACCTTAGTTGTAATGAGGTAATTGAAAATTTAGGACCATGTAAAGATGAGGAAATTAATATGTAAACAGGATAGTATGTTTGTGAAACGGAATGGCATCCTTGCCATTGGAGAATGAGATTACAGAATTGTCCTATTGTATGGTGTCCCAAAAAAAAGCAAGAGTTATTATTGATGTGGTGGGAGACCATGGCACTTCTGCCCATATGGGAAAGGATGTAAGGTACCCTCCCTCCCTTGGATATGTAACTGTCATATTTCCTTATCTTTTGAATGACTTCCATTATTCTTCCAAAATTGTACTCTATATTTTTTCACTTTTGGGTTCTGAGTCTCAATCTGTCAAATAAGATTCTCCCAAATCTTCTCATAGTTACAATATGTTTATATGTATGAGTGCTTTTTAAGGTTGCATATATTTCACTTTGCGTTATAAAGAGAAGTAACTCGAGCACTTAAATTGCTTACTATGTGTAAAAGCCGCAATAATTAAGTTGAAGACAATATAGTTGCATGGCACGGTTTTGTTCTAGCAACATTATTAATTGTAGCCAGTTGCGATCATCCATATTTATAAGTTCCTGTAATGCAGATTTTTTAACAAGGAAAGTAGAAGTATGTTTATGGCAATGTTTTGGCCCCAAATAAATCATTCCTGTATGATAATTGTTAAAACTTAAAACAAACTGATGGCATCAAGCCACCAAACAGAAAGTGCCCATCATATTTTGAAACGTATTTATTACATATAAGTTATAACAACCAGCGAAACTGTATTCGTAATTAGTTGTGGGACATCAGTTATTGAATACACCCTCTTTCAAGTTCCTACGTGATAGCAAACAAGATATGCATTTTTCTACCGAAGTCTTGTAAAAGTAGGTACCCGAACGCTTTCTTTGGTAAAAAAATGCATATTTAGGAGAGACAACGTTATATATAACGCTTTCTTAGACCTTAGAAAACAACGATGTTTTTTTTTTTTTTTTTTGGTATTTCTTATGAATATTACATTTCTTGTCAAATTTCCGATACGTATCTAGATTTGGAGGACCACTACCTCAACATCTCCATTTTCTGCTGGCATGTAGAGGTAACTGTCAAACACTGGCCCATATCCTCTTTCTTCCTTAAAAGAAAATTTTGCCATCTTTTTATGGTGCTACATATTACTTTCCAAATGTTACCATAGGCATTAACAATACTTTTCTTCAAAATTACTCCAAAATTCGCCGATATAACTTTCACATATCAAGTAAAAATCGTAATATAAGATATATGTGACGTTTAACTAAACTAATAAGATATACGTGGTGACGCACTGATATAAGATGGATTGTTATGAATTCAAATAGTTGTTGAATTACACTGATACATCCACATAATATGGGAACACACATGAGACATATCTAGATTTGATCCTAGAATCTTCAGATCGAACATAACGAGAACAAACAGAACATGTAGCCCCAAAAACAAACAAACACAAGGTTGGGCATCATGACCAAGTGGGCGTGAACAATCCTATAGGGCACACACGCACGCTCATCACTCAAACCTCTTTTCTACTTTATGAAGAAGACACCAAAAACCACACTACAGTTGTCTTCCCTTAAATTGTGAGGACCTTATACTTCAACAGGACCCCCCCTCCTAGTGATCGATGTCAATAACCTCTCATTTCCACTATACAACGTTGCCATAAAACAAAAGATATTCCGAATCATTTCATGTGTGTTTATGTGCACAAAGAATGGAAGGACTTCCTATGTTATCTTGTCTCATACAACATACCTTAAAAAGTCTATGCACTTATTGTTCTTCATCAGATTCTTCTGCGGATAATGCTTCTACAAAATGGGTTTACGCAGTCTTTTGGCGAATCATGCCTCGGATTTACCCTCCTCCCAAGTAAAATAAACAAGAGTCGTACACATGTTTGTTCTATTTCTCATGTTTTTAGTTAACTGATAGATCAAATGTGTTTGTTTGAATGTAGGTGGGACCATGAGGGAGGCGTTCTTGATCGAGCCAAAGGAAACAAGAGAAACTGGTAGGGTTTTTATCTTTTTAACTAGCTAACTATCTCTAACAAGTCTTTATGAGAAAATAATGATTCGGAATCATAGGATCCTTGTGTGGGAAGATGGGTTTTGCGATCTTCATGAATGTGAGCGGGTCGGGAATGATGGATTCTTAAAGGGGAGATTTGGAGCAAATATATTTTTCAAATTGTCTCATGAAGTCTACAATTATGGAGAGGGGTAAGAACTAAGAAGACGATATGTAGTTATGTACACTAAAGTAATTACTTCACGAACCACACACTTTTTTTTAAACGTGTCTATGTAGTGCACGAAGTAAATCATATGGTGTGCAAAATACCTTGAACACCATCTGATCTTATGGTTTACAAATGGGATTTAATTTTTACGAAGATTTAAGAATGTGTTTTGCGTGAAGATTAATAGGAAAGGTGGCTGCTGATAATAGCCACAAATGGGTGTTTAAAGATGGATCAAATGAGCATGATCCAAGCTTTCTTTCTTCATGGAATGCGCCTATTGATCCGGTAAGCAAAAATATAACAAAATCAAAATTGATCTATAATCATCTTGGGGTAGAGAATTGATTGTTTCGTTTATTACATGTATGCAGCAACCAAAAGCTTGGGATTTGCATTTCAGTTCTGGTATTAAGGTTAGCAAAATACGAGTAGAAAACGAGCTAGTTGCCTAGTTACATTAATACAATATACAATTGTTAACGCAAAATTTACACATCATTACAACTAGATTGTGTCAAAATTGATGTTTCAAATGTGAGAATGATTTAATGTTTTAAGAGGCAAAGCATAAGAATATGTTACTGATATAAATATCATATTTATTACTTGTTAAATTCCTACTTACCATTTCTTACCGAAATTTACAACTGTGTAACCATTTAAGCAAATATAATTACCATTTCTTTTATCATTATATAACATACTCGCTATATTTTTCCAACGTTAATGCAACAGATTGTATACTCTTGTAACAAATGATGGTTGAAAAGAACCAACTCACATTTACTCTAGGGGTAGCAAATATGCACATATCATAGGAACCATATATTGTGATTTCATATCCCATAATCCGTATAGGAATGTGTACATTCAAGTATTAACCGTCGGGTAAGATGGTATAAAAGAAACATAATAATATACTGTGTTTTCTCAAAGTATACCCCATCTCGTGTAGCCGTGTTACCGTTTTAAGTATGCATGGTTCAAACCAAATGGATTATACATTAGGTTTCATAATGCAATATGTATATATTTGATAAGCTTAAACCAAGTCAGTTGTATTTTTTGTTTGTACAGACAATTGCAATCATATCTGTTAGAGAAGGCATCATCCAACTGGGCTCTTTTGACAAGGTTGGTGTTACGTTACAAGATCTAGTCAATTCATAAAGCGCATACATTTGTTTTGAGCTGAAGAATTATTGTAAGTACATACAAAATGTGACGCGCTTGATACACTATATGTATGCAGATTCTTGAAGATATGAATCTAGTAATAAGCATTCAAAGGAAGTTCAGCTACTTACGTAGCATCCCCGGATTATTCTCTATGCAGAGGCCATTCTCTACTCTACAACATCCCTACAACTCACTGAAGCACAAAAGTCTAGTTGGCCGTAGTACTATCGGATCCAATGAAGCCCAACAACTAAATGGGTCAAAAGCGATCCTTGGAGGAGAAAGTCAACCTCACAAGGGTCCGGGTTGGTCCTTTGGTCCAAGCTATAGTATGCTAGAAAATAGTGGGTGCGGAAACAATGGACTACCATTTTGGCCCATTCCACCCCTCTTGCCCTCTAGCATGGGACTTCATCTAGATAAAATGGCTTCTTACAATACTACTGACCCTACCCATGTCCGCAATGACGTTGTAAACCAATATATAAGGGATAAGAGATGTCCGGTCGAAGAACTGGATCAAGAAAGGAAGCCTAACATATTTAGCCCGAATCCAGGTTTGGTTGTGGAATTAGGGATTGGGCCACAAGAAAGTGATGTAAAATCCCGATTAAGTTAAGAAGCCAATATTTTCATTTAGTTGGATGTGATTTTGATTGCCATATATACTCACAAGTCATGTTATTTTCTGTTCCATGAGTGTGTACCACAAAAAGTGAGGTGGTTTGTACCACCAAATTTAGGTAACACACCACTATATCTAAAGTGTTTTTGATGGTGTATAACAGTATAAATCGCGTCCAACCACATTTTCGGAGTTGGTCTTTTCATCTGACTTTTGGTTTGTAGAACTTTCTCAAAATAGTATAGTGAAATACATCAATGGTCTGGATAGAGTGACAAATCTCCTTTACCTAATTGAAAAGAGAATGACACAATTCAAATTCCATCACATTGCAACCAAACACGACTCGGCATATGTACCAAAATTTCAGATTACCAAACGTTCACGAGTTACTTTTTTGAGCAGAAGTAGCGATTTGAAAGAATTGGTAATAGGTAAATAATACTCTCATTCATTTGAGAAAAGAGAATTGAACGGTTGAACCACAGCAAAATTTATGATGGTTTTCTTTTTGTGAACTAGACAACCCGAAAAATAGAAGGTGACATTGATTGTCATTGTTTTCTTTCGATGTTAACAGTTTAGCGATGGTCAATCAGTTTATCTTTGGGTCGTCCCAAACATCTAAACAATGCAAAAGCATAAACTATCAGATAATCAAAACACGTAAGAAAAAACATAGTTCTAATGGGAAATTTTTATTAAGAGAAAAGCAAATATTGAAAGAAACTTGAACATGTTTCTTGCTCAAATTCATTACAGGAATCAATGCGGTATGTACAAATCAGGATCTAATGATATGCTGCAGAAGCTACCATCAGATAATAATCAAATTGTTTAAGACTAAACTTTAAATAGTACAAATCAGGTAATCACTTTCTTCATCGACTCAATAACAACGTCGATGACTGTTTTCTCTTCTTTCATTTCCCGTTAAAATGGCTTCTTCAAGCATTCCTCTTCGCGTTAGTTGGTGTAGCAAGAATACGCTTCAATGCATTGATTTCCAATGGGCTGTTCTTGCTCTGTTACATCAAATAAATAAGTTAGATGTTGCAAAATGGGCAAACCATAAAATGGGTCAAAACTGGTCGATATCAAAAAGGGAAATTTTTGTACGGTTTGGGTTGACCCAAAAACTTTATTGTTCCCATTATTAAGTAGATAAGCAGGTTTGAGTGCTTGGTTACCTGTGAGCAGGTGCGACGCCGGGTGTTGCAAATGGGATAATCGTGTGGGCAGCAACTGTAATGATCATCACAGCACGAGGCACCTTCCAATGGGCAGCATCCCCATGCAAAGCACGAGCCACGGTAGTTATAGATACAACAGCAAGTGGTACTTTGTGGGCAAGTAGAGTATGAATCACAGACAACTTCTGGTGTGACTGGAGCCGGTGGTGATGGACCAGGGTTAGGTGGGTTCAAACCGCTCTTGATCGGGTAAGATGCTTCCATTGCAATTCCACATTTACCCTTCTTATCGTTGATATTTCTTTCCATTCTAATGTAACCTGATTCACCCCATTCTGCGCCCCATGAGTTTCGTACGATCCAGTAATCCTTGCCATCTTCGGTACCATACCCAACCACAACTACACCATGGTCCAATTGGGTTCCACATGAACCGGTGAAGACACCCTGAAGCAAAAAAATCAAGAAACGCTCAAGGCGTTTAGACCTCAATTATAACTACAATAATCAGTTTTAAAAACTAAAATGCAAACACCCCTTGACTCATGATGCTTACACAAAACAAACACCACCTAATTTTTGAGAATTAAAACTTCAATATGCAATTATTTTCCACCAACTCACAAAATGACAAATCTCAACTAACAGATCCATGGAGTCTGCTACGAAATTAACAATTATCCTATACCTGCTAGTTTTAAGGATGCCAAATCTCAACTAATATTGTATAATCAATAAAGGAATCACCTAACTCACCTAAACTATATTATAACGTGGAGCATATTGGTTCAAACTCTTTGTTTTATAGATCTTATCTAGATTTATATCTTGCTTCATGATATACTATGCAGACCTTGTTTGCTAAATATAAATATTATGACAAACGAAGATAAAAAAATTACCGAAGTGTAGAACTGGAAATCCCTACCACCGCCTTCAATAGCAACAGTAATAGGCTGGTTAGCAGCAGCATTTTGCAATGCATATTCGTCGTTCACAGGGACATCTTCATAACTATCAATAGAAACAACCTTTGCGTTTTTCTACACAGTGAAAAAAACACTACATAGTCAATAACCAAACACATCGACATTAGTTTTATAACTATAACCAAACATAAAAAACATAACACGTACCCTGGAACTGTCACACTTTCCATCCTTGCCGGTGTAAGGGTAGTCAGTATCAGTATCAATACCACCATTTTTAACGATAAAGGCAAAGGCGTAGTCCATATCGCCACCATTACATCCTTCATTGTATGAGGTGTCACAATCAACAAGCTCTTGCTCAGATAGTGTGATCAAGTCACCGGTCACGATCTGGTTTACTGCTTCTACTGATCCGATGGTCGAAAATGCCCAGCAACTCCCTATAATTCATTAAACATGTATCCACATATTAAACTTTGAAAAATTATAAACATAAAAAAAAATTCTCAGGAAAATTAAGTCGACTGAACCAGAAGACAAAGTTACGAAAAATCAAATAATGCACAATTTTTTGAGATCGGATGTATTTATATAAACAGTGAGGTTTTTTTAACAAAATTAACAATACGAAAAAAAAAATACATGGTGTCCCGGGACAACCTCAGGTTTCCTCTCTGGTCCACACTTTGGATCCTATGATATGTTTAATCAATCAACATAGTACTAATGTTTTTCAACAAGAACATCAACATCTGTCTATGTCCCTTGTTCCTATAAAATTATAATTTGTGACAAATATAATTATGAATTATGCTTAACTACCATTAATTCAACGTTAGTAATGAACATGTACACCTAATTAATTGGTGCTTACTGACAATATGATATAAACATATACTTAAAAAGAGGAAAATTAAAAGCAAAAAAGCACAAAGCACTCAAATAAATTCAATAAAAAGCACATAAATATCCCCACTTCTCTTTATATAATCAATATAAAATGACAATCATACCCTTAGACATTTTTTTTATATAATTATCATTCACACTGATCAAATCATGTTCAAGTCGTTTTTGTCTAGATCAAATTAAATAGATGTGACTATATATGGTAATCAGCAACCTATATTAATTCTGTAAATTTATACTTTAAAGGTCTAGACTAAAAGGGTATGATCAATATACATATTTAAAAGACAGTAGTACTTTGATGTAAATGATTTATAATACGGTATAGATATAAATATAGATAATTACCGCAACTGCCTTGATCCTTAACAGGAGCGACTGCGCCAGTAGTCCTCCAGTCAATGGACTCGGGCAAAGCATCACCAGACCGAACCGAGTACCGATCACTCTTCTTAGCACCATTAGCCTTCCTTTTCGAGTCAATAGTCTTAGCACCGGTATAAGTCAACTTGTACTCGTCATTAGTAAGATCAGCAAACTTGTTCAAACCAAGTTTATACGAATGATCACCAGAATTATGTTCATCAATATACCTTAAGTTATCTTTAAATATTTGAAACCTGTTTTCTTTCTCATTAATAGCGTTATAAAATTTACCATGTTTAACTAGCCATGCTTCGTACATGGCGTTGACTTCATCGTCTGTCCGCCAGCTTGACATGTGCTTTGCATCGTATCCGATGATAGACATGTCAATGGCGGACGAGACGGTGAAGAGAGCAAAAAGAAAAAGAACCATCATTGTTGAAAGCTTCATTGTGTTAGAATAGTGTTTAATGATGGTGTGAAAAATGTGAAGGATGGTATGAGTTTATATAGGGAGAAACGTGATTGAGTGTTATGGGAATACATATTTTTTTTATAATAAATGTTTTGTTGGTGTTAATTATTTTTGTGATATGGAATCTTTTTAGTCATTGACAAAATAATTATCCATCTGTTTAACATGGGATGGATTGGTAGGTATCTTCAATGTGTGATTCGTGTTACAATATTGATTACTAAATTAAACTTGGTAAGATAATTGTTGTGTTTGTAATGTAGGAGATGACCAACGGAATCGGGTATGCAAGAAATGATTGATACCATCTTCATCTCTAAAGTTCAATATCTATTTTCATCCTTATCTTCATCCTCGTTGGGGTTAACAAATTAGGTACCATCCATTTCAAATTATGCAACAATTAAAAAATAACATCAATAACATTAACATTAACATTAACATACGGGAGTTTCTACCGGAGATTATTTTTTAAAGAGATATTAACCATAGATTAATAGTATTTCAATTATTTTATAGATAAATAATTGTGTATATACAGTAGAGGTGGCAATTTTAGACCCATTGGTTAATTTAGGTCTAGTTAGTTAAATATTTTTAAAGGATGTGGTCTAGATGAGTCTCTTTTATAGATGGGTCTAGATGAGTCTAGCATTTTTCCTTTAATATTTTAGATGGGTCTTTCTTAAATTTATAAATGAGTCTAACATTTTTATCTTAATATAATAGATGGGTCTAGTTGGGTAAATATTTTTAAGGGATGTGTCTAGTTGGGTCTCTCTTAATATTTATAGATGGGTCTCGTTGGGTATAGCATTTTTCATCCGTTTTTAACGTTTTTATACGTTTTCGACCGATTTTGACCGTTTTCGACCGATTTCGTCCGTTTTTGACCGATTTTGTTCATTTTCGACCGATTTCGCACGATTTCGACTGTTTTCCACCGATTTCGACTGTTTTCCACTGTTTTTGACCGATTTTGACCGTTTTCGATCGTTTTTAACCGTTTTCGACCGATTTCGACCGTTTTCGACCGTTTTTGACCGATTTCGAAAGTTTTCCACCGTTTTTGACCGATTTCGACCGATTTTGATTATTTTTAACCGTTTTCGACCGATTTCGACCGTTTTTGACTGATTTCGACCGATTTCGATTGTTTTCCATCGTTTTTGACCGATTTCGACCGTTTTCCACCGTTTTTGACCGATTTCGATTGTTTTCCATCGTTTTTGACCGATTTCGACCGTTTTCCACCGTTTTTGACCGATTTTGAAAGTTTTCCACCGATTTCGACCGATTTTGATCGTTTTTGACCGATTTCGACCATTTTTGACCGATTTCGACCGTTCTGACCGATTTCGACAGTTTTCGTTCGTTTTCGACCGATTTTGACTGTTTTCCATCGTTTTTGACCGATTTCGACCGTTTAACTCCGTTTTTGACCGATTTTGATTGTTTTCCATCGTTTTTGACCGATTTCGATCGTTTTTAACCGTTTTCGACCAATTTTAACCGTTTTCGACAGATTTCGTTCGTTTTTGACCATTTTATCGTTTTGACCGCTCTCGGATCGTTTTTGAATCGTATTTTACCGTTTTTTGGTCGATATTTTGACCATTTCGACCTATTTTCCACCGGACTCTGAACCGCGTTTTTTGCTGCCGCCGAATTTCAATGATTTTATCAGAACCATTTTCGATCCGATACTTCTGCACCCGATTTCCGACTGTTAACCCCATCGAACATTTGAGAGACTGATTGACTGTTTTTCCCCACCTGTTCTTGACCGATTTTTGCACCTTTTCCGAACCGGTAATTTGTCGAATCGTTTTTAACCCGTTATCGACCGACTTTCACCCTTTTACGACCGATTTGTGATCGTTTCCACCCGATTTGTCCCGATTTTGAAAGTTTTTGATCGTTTTTAACTCGTTTTCAGTCCGATTTCGATCGCTTTTGACGGATGTCGATCGCGTTTTCCGTTCGTTTTTTTGATCGATTTTGATACTGTTTTCCCATCGGTTTGACTGCTTACGACCGTTTCACACCCGTTATTGAGACCTGAAAATTTTTGATCGATTTTTGATCGTTTTTAACAGTTCGAAACAATTTCAATCCCGTTTTCGACCCGATGTCGACCGTTTGAACCGAATTTGATCTTTTTGATCCTGTTTGAAACGATGTTTGCATCGTCTTATTTGACCGATTATCGACTTACTTAAACCCCGTTCTACCGAACCTTTTGACTTATTTAAACCGATCTGGACCGTTTTTGATGGATTTCGACGGATTTTGGCCAATTTTGACCGATTTTGTAGGTATTCGACCGATTTCGCACGTTTTCGACCGATTTTGACGGATTTTCACCGTTTTTGACTAATTTCTCACGGTTTCGCACGTTTTCGTCCGTTTCCTTACCTTTTTATACGTATTCTTACGTTTTTCTAAGTTTTTATCCATTTTTGTTCGTTTTCTACGTTTTTCAACGCTTAAATACGTTTTGAACATTTTCAAATGTTTTATCTGTTTTAGTACTTTTTATAAAAATATATAAAAGCGTATAAAGACGTATAAAATCGTACACGATGCATGAAAACGAACGAAACGTATGAAAACAAAAAATGAAGAAGGACGTATGTGAACGAACAAGATCATACAAAAATGGACGAAAACGTACACAAACGTTTAATGACGCTTAAAAACGGACGAAATGTTCAAAACCGTTCAAAACAACTTGAACACGTACGAGAACGTGCAAAAACAAATGAAAATGGTCGAAAACGCACGAAAACGGTCAAAAATATCCAAAACGAACAAAATCGGTCTAAAATTGTCAAAGTCGGTCAAAATCGATAAAAAAACAGTCAAAATCGGTCTAAAACGATCGAAAACGGACAAAATCGATCGAAAACGGTCAAAATCGTCAAAAACTGTCAAAATTCGTCAAAAACGGTCAAAAACGGACGAAATCGATTGAAAACGGTCAAAATCGGTCAAAAACGGTCGAAATCGGCGAAATACGGTCATAATAGATAGAAATTAGACGAAAACGGTCGAAATCGGTGAAAAACGGTGGATAACGGTCGAAATCGGTTAAAACGAACAAAATCGGTCAAAAACGGTCGAAAAGGGACGATAACGGTCAAAATCGGTCGAAAACAGTCGAAAACGGCCGAAATCGGTTGAAAAAGGACGAAAATGGTCAAAATCGGTCGAAAATGGACGATAACAGTCAAAATAGGTCAAAAACGATCGAAATCGATCAAAAACGGTTGAAATAGGTCAAAATCGGTCGAAAACGGTTAAAATTGGTCGAAATCGGTTGAAAACGTATAAAAACGTAAAAAAAGGATGATAAATGCTATACCCGACAAGTCCCATCTATACATATACCCATGTAGACCCAAACTCATGTAGACTCATTAGAGGT